>JAIPRL010011992.1:0-12652 GCA_025469235.1 Pemphigus obesinymphae
AAATAATCAATTTGTGATTTGTTCCCTCCACTCTTATAAGTTATATAATGCTCTTCCCTCTTCCTAAAATAAGTGTTCACAATTGCTAATTCATACGCTGATGCAAAGTCAAGTATTTTTTCTCCAGTCTCATTTCTTTCTCCATACCCATACCCTCCATGCACTCTATCATAATCTATTGTATCACATCCTACGTGTCCATTCATATCCCCACTAATTACAATATTCTCATTTCCTTGTACTCCTTCCATTACTTCATCCATCTCTTGCCAGAACCCCTCTTTCTGACTTTCCTCACATCCCACTTGTGGAGCGTACGCATTTACTATATTTAATACCTTATCCTCTAATATTATTCTCACTTAAATAACCCTATCACTTTTTCTAATCACCTCTACCACTTTTCCTTTTATTACTTCATCTAATATCACTCCCACCCCATTCCTTGTACTAGTCGTTCCTGAATATATGATTTTATATCCCTCTCCAATTTCTCTTGCTCTCTCCCTTTTCCACATTGTTTCTTACACACAACAAATATTCACATTCCTCCTTTTCAAAACTTCTGCTAACTCCCTACTCCTTTCCGTCAATGTTCCTACATTCCACATACCTACTCGCACTTTGAACCTATCCTGCGTACTCAAGGGCGAATCTAACCCAAAACACTTTGGTGCTTTCCCTACACCATCGACATCACGGCCGTTGGGTAGAGCCGCACATATAACTGATGGAACGGCTACCGCAGCCGCTGTTAGGCTAGTACTGGTCACTTGGTCCCTTAGGCTATCTCCACACCCAAGTACGCAATTTTGTTTTCCCCGCGAACATCCGAGATGGGAAAACTCGCCTATATTCTTTTGAAGACTTCTCATACTTTTTGACAAGTTTTATGCCGGCTGTTGACCTGACGCAACCTCAATTAGTCGACTTCTTCGACAGGCATGAGGAAACCGTGGAGGTATTCTTAGCTCCCTCCACAGGGCTAAAAATTAGCCCTTAATTAGAATTGAGGCCTACTCATGTTACCTACCCAAAATGAAAAGACATCTAGCTTAGTTTAAAATGTACCTCAGCTAGTAGGTGTAACAATTTTCATGTCATTTGCAAATAATCGAAGTTTCTCTTTAGTTATTCATTTATTTATTTAGTTAGTGAATAAAATAAAAATAAGAGGATATAAGTGACCACCCCGGGGAATGCCTGATGAGACTTTGACTAAGGGTGAGTTGAAATTCTGTATTTTGATAAATTGTGTTTTATTAGAAATGTATAGTTTTAACCAGGAAATTAACGGATCACTGGTATCTAAGGATTTGAATGTTTTTAGTAGGAATCTGTTATCCACAATATCGAATGCCTTTTTAAAATCAGTAAAAAAAAAAAAGGCAGATCTGCCACCCTGCGCAATAGTATCAGATATAAAGAATATAGATAATCTTTTATATAAATTGCTTTTTATTTTATTGAATATCGATATATCAAAAGGCAATGCCGTATCAATGGAATGTTCAGACAGCCTCGAAATGTGTTAAAAAGTAAAATTATTTAACTCGATAGGAAAGTATAGTCTATGTATTTATAATGTTTAGATTATGTTTAATGTAAAATGTGGAAGTACCAATACCAAAGGTTGGGGATTAAACACATGCGTTAATTTATATAAATTATATTTTTCTCTAAGACGAAATAAAATGAGACATTCACCACAACGACTGAACAAATGGGGTGGTCCTTTTGAGGGTCAATAATATACCATATTATATTATTACCCCTGATAAAGCAACTGTAAATCGTCGTCAGTAACCGGGTGGATGTGCAAAGCTAGACCACAGGGTGCCGATACATCCACAGAAACTTGACGCGAGACCATTGGCAATTATTTTGGGTGTGGCAATTATTTTATGCTAATAATATAACAGCTGTTGGGCGTTGGATTGACCATTAATGTGATATACTCATGTTTGTGCATTGTACATAATCAAGTACTTTGTCTTATTTATTTTATATGAAATAAGCAGGTACCCCATATTACATTCAATATATTACAATACAACCGGTAATATTGGTACTTTAATATCTCAAAAACAAGAGCTGATAGCCAAAAAAGAATTCCATATTTGTTTTTAGCAGTGAAATAAATAAAAACCAATGAAAAAATCCCCGGCACCAAAATATGTGTTGTGTTCCGGATTTTATAAAAAAAATTATATTATATGAATTTACACTTCATTTCTTATTGTAAATAAACTGAATCAGGAACTAAATATATTCGTTCAGTGAATACCTCTTTTACGTCCTCAACATTCGTCCTTCGGCATAGGATTTGTTTTTGTAAATAACCACATTGGCACAAAACACGTGTACAATTTTTAGCTTACACTTAGTGTCGAAAGTGCGCAACGCGAAAGTTAAAAGTCGTTTCCGCTTATAGTTCGTAGTCCATAATGCAGCTTTTTCCATGTAGCCGATCTACACGACGCAAGTGTCGTTTTGATTAAATACGATTGACGTTAGTAGTCAACCAACAAGGGTTCAGTATCCAGTATTCAGTAGAATAGCGAGGTTCCAGAATTCAGTATCTACCCAGTAATTAATGAATTAGTGCAGTTAAGAGAATTTGCCCAAAACATTAAATTCATCTTACTTTTAAGTACTCATCTTTTTTAATTATTTCCTATATTACATCTTCTACGTACAAGAAAAACGTATATACCCATTTTTAAATCAGTTATATTCGGCGTATAGTTTCGAAAATTCAATTCATTAATTTTACGGAGTGTGTAAGATAAAAGTTCGGTGCAATAGGCACGTGTCGAAAAATTTAAAGTACTTAATCTAAAATCTCGAATTTCAGCAATAATTTATATATTGTCATAATTATCTAAACTTGATAATATAAAGTCACACATTGTAGTAAATGCATCGTAGTATAGTATATATTTATTAACAATAAACATACGAGTATTTCTTATCGCTTAGTATCTATTAAAAAAATCCACGCTGCAATATCCAAATTAACAGCCCTAATAACACTACGTGGTCAATTAAAATCTAGCCTAATCCATCTAGCTACATACATTCGAGATAATGGTGACTGAGATGTCGATTTTGATCATTTCAAAATTAGAGTCGAAAAAGGCAGGGAGACGTGGGATGACTTTCAGCTCGTACAGTCGCATATAGAGAAATCAAACGGTGTAGATGATAACACCGAAAGATGTTCCGAATTCGAAGAGTTATATTACATTAATCTTGTAAAATGTGAAAAGTAACTCAGAGAAGCAACTAGTCGAGCAAAAAATACGTTATCGAACGTCGTAGCAGATAATGCCACTCCAACGATAAGTGACTATGTGGCATTCCATGATAACAGTGTACAATCTGCGCAATTAACATAAAAAACTGGGCAAAAATCATGAGTATAACCTGGAAGGATATTTGAAAAAACCGGCGTTGATTTCGCAGGACCATAATACGTTAAAGCTAGCTTGTGACGAAATGATCTTAAAAATTATTTATGTCTTGAAACTAAAACAGTTCATATAGAATTGGTGGGAGAATTAACAACACAATCATTTTTAAATTTATGGCAAAGATTTTGTGACAGACACTGTTTTATGCACGAATATTTATTCGGACACCGCAATAAATTTTGTAGGGGCAAAGCGACAGCTTCAAGAATTAAAAAAGCTATTTTTATTATCAAAACACCAAGAGCAAGTCCAGAAAAATCTGACTAAAAGAGGAATACATTGGTACTTTATTCCACTTCGTTTTCACCCTTTTTCACTTCGGTGGACTATGGGAAGCTGCTGTGAAATTCCTCAAAACACATTTATACAAATCTTTAGGAAATGCGGCGCTCACATTTGAAGAATTAAACACTTTTCCTGTGTACGTATCGAGGCGATATTAAATTCCAGTCCATTGACACTAACGTACTTACCCCCGGACATTTCCTTTTTGGCAATTCTCTGGGTGTGTTACCCGAAAGGGATGAAACTACCAAATCTCTAAATAGTATTTTGAGATGGAATAAAGTAACTCAGGTAATTCAGCATTTTTGGTCTCGGTATAGTCGAGAATATCTTGGTCAACTACAGGAACGGGGTAAATGGCCAAGCACCCGTGGCTCGAAAAGCCAAATCGGCACTATTGTTCTCATTCACGATGACAATTTACCTCCACTATATTGGTCTATAATGTAATCTCAATTAACTAAAGAGTGGATAACCAGGTACGGGTAGCTACTATCAAAACCACACGAGGTGAATTTAAACGCGACGTGCGATATTTGCACCCACTGCCGTTTGAAGGTAATCAATGAGAAACGAAGGTCATCAACCTGGAGAAGATGATGAAAAAAAAAATAGTTTTCAATTTTATACCCATATGTTTATTCTTGTATTTCCATATTCATTAATTTATTGTATTGTATTATTATTTACCATCTCTACCATGTACACTAATGGATAACGCGATAGATTAGATATCCTGTGTTCCCGTGTGAACTTGTGTGGCACGGCCACGCTCGTGTTCAGTTCTCGTTGCAACGGTGTACTGGCAGTTCCCTTGCATTTGTGAGTACTTGTGTTCCGGCTTATATAAAAATATTTTATTATATGAATTTACATTAAATTTCTTAATGTAAATAAACTGATTCAGCAACAAAATATAATCGTTTAGTGATTGAATCCTCAAAACATACCTGCCTATATTTTGAAAACTTACCAATTATATTGTTTTATTTTCAGAATGAAAATGGGATCAAGAATTACAATTATACATTTACCAAATTTACCAGAAGGAGCCTTTCAAAGCATTGTAAGTTTCATAATATTAATATAGTTATAACTACAATTTTATAAAATTAATTTGGAATAGAGATATTGAGCTTTCAACGAGGGATGTTACTGTAGCTGTTTACCAGCAGACTTAGATGACAATCTACTTTTGGTGAGTACATAATATTTCATTTCTTTTATTGATCTATATTTTTTTTTTACCGATTGCAGTCATAGTATATATAAGATTATTTATTTTTATAATTTTATTGTATAAAAGAAAGGTTAATCATCTACATAAAATAAATGCATTAATAATAATATTAACAATATCATTAATATTCTACACAATTTCAATTTTATACAAAAAATATTTTGAAACATTGCAATCGTTGTATATGCATTTGAAATTGATTAAGACAAATTCAATATGATTGATTTTTATAATTTAAAGATTAAACAATTAGATTTTACTTACAAGGCGTTGTATACGAAGCTAGTTAATAATAAAATAACATTTCTCACCAAAGTGAATTTGAGGCAATGTGAGAATTTAAGATACGTTGACTTTCCAGTTTCGACTTCAACGAATAAAATAATTATAAATACAGATTAAATGATCTAAGGTAATAAAATCACCGAAAATTATTTAAATATATTTTCATAAAATGGATCATAATATTGTTGTATAACTTTATTTAATTTATTTTTTTTTAAGAAAATAATATTTAAAATGTATAATATTATCATAATAACTAATATAGATAAAGTATTAAAATAATAATAGCGTGCATATTTAAATAAAAAACACTGATAACAAATAAATCAGATTAAATGCAAGTTCTAAAATTAATAAAATATATAATGAATGAGAAAAAAAAAGGAAAAAGCTGAAAATATCGCATAATATGCAAATTAAAATTAAAGAAAAAAGGAAGATAATATTGAAAATAATAAAGAAAATTTAGTGATAATAATGAAAACATTTTATTAATAGAAACGCTAATTAAAAAAACAAATAATCGGGAAATTAAATGGTGGAACAGTAAACATAACAGTAATTTAAGAATTTTGAAGTAATGAATTTAAATTGTTATAATACAATATTAATAATTATAACATAAATGATAAAGATATAGAATTAAATAAATCAATAATGTCTTTGACCAGAAAATTTGTAAAGTTAATAAATGTACCGGCAGATAGTAACTGTGGAATTCATGCATTAGTAAAAATAAAAACTTAATCATAGGTTTTCAAACTATTCAAACTCCCTTAAACCTAATGGATTTCAAAACACCCATTTGGTTAGAAATAAAGGACTTAGCAGCAGTTATAAATTATTTTAATTATAATTTATTAATATTATATGATATTGAAAAATAATTGAATTATGCAGTGTTAGGGTTTTATAAACTAAATTGAAAATTTCTGTGTATTTTTCATGCTGGAAATCATTGGACGCCAGGAATATTTTCTATTAAAAATAATAATCTAATTTCTCATGCTATTGTAATATATGATTTTCCTTCACTAAATTCGCGACACAGCAGTTTACATACTCGCTATAAGGACAGAGATAGGGTAGGAGGACACAATATTTCAAATTTAATAGATAACGTTACGTATTCTCAACCTCTTCAATTTAATTCTAAAAAAATAGAAAACATATCGCCAGACACTATTTTTGTTGATTTCGATATAAATCCAGACTTAACAGTATAAGAAAAAATAAATTAATAGAATTATTGTTAAATAAATATAAAGAAATATTTTCGTCATTTTGAGACACGTTGCAGTGTCATTAGGGGCCCGGTGTCGGTACTATTCTATATGCAAAAACAAGCCTCACAGGAAACGCTCATACCTCGTAGAATTGTCGGATTTCGATTATTTTTTTTTTATATATAAAAGGGGAGAACATTTTACAGGTCGGATTGAACTTTAAATTTCATAAGATTTAATAAACGTCTGAAAAACTCCATATTTTTTTGTATTTATGAAATTTATGTTTTATAGCGTTGATTAAATTTAATCAAAAATCGGAGTGCAATCTGACCTGTAGAAAGTCTTCCTTTTTCATATAAAAAATAATTAATCGAAATCCGACTATTCTACGAGGCGTGATCGTTTTTCCTGTAAAATCATTTTTACTCACGGAAATGGCAGTATTTCATTTTTCCGTGCGCGCATGTCGTGACTTCTTTTACGAGGCGTAGCCTGGTAGCTGTTTTGTACATTCACGTGTGTTGAATTTCCTCCTTCCACACACCACGCATGAAGGTAAATTTTAATTTTATATATAGGTTATAATACTATTATCTTGTTTTGACGACGTGGCGACTGTTGCGGTCATAGCGAATAGACGAATAAAATTGGTTTCTAATACCTATGGGCTACGCTAGCCTGGAAATCGCTCTGAATGACTACATACGTAATGCTAATAGCATTATTTTACTAAACCGAATACAATAAACTGAATAGGCTATCCTAGTACCTACAAAATATAGTCTTCATATGAAGTAGAACAATTTAAATAAAACAGTTAGTATTTAATGGGTAGATATTTATTACCTTATAATTTTATATAATAATTATGCATATAATAATTGACACAATTATTGTATCAATTAAAAATAAAATATTACAACATTTATTATTTAATATTATATAATATTGTTAAATTAAATATATTAGTATTCATATATTTTGTAGGTATTAGGTACCTACATAGTAGGTAGGTACAGGGCGGCCTGGCTACATTTTAGTCAGTCAGTTTTACAGTACTATAATTATATTGTACAATATTGTATGTACAAAAAACTATATTTTTACTTTTAACTCTAAAATTATTTAAATATTAGTATCTTGGACATGCTTTTTTACTGTAAATCGTTGATGTGGCTCCCCCTTAGAGGTATAATATTATAAGCTCGTATTTATTTTATTTTCCTACTAGGTATATATTACCTATAATTTACCGTTTTAACTTTTTAGCGATAACCCACTCTATAATAATATTATATTATAATGCATTTTAAAACATAAAATAATGTCCTGATTTGAGGATAAAACGAAATTAATAATAATAAACAGCTCAATATTAAGGGGGCCTTTGGGCCCAGTTATCTGAGGGCCCAGTCGGCGATCGCCGTCTAACTGACGTAGTCAGTTCGCCGCTGGGTAAGTATTTATATATATATATATATGTACATATATATTTATATATTATATAGCCATATAGGTACGAATGAATTACTCAGCTTCACAGTTTGCCTATGAACAGTTTTATTAATTAATTAATATTTTCTACAATCAGTAATTTGTGCTAGGCGTTGAATAATAAATGACCTCCCCAAACCTTTCCCCTTAAAAGTCCAATTAAAAAAAAATCTAATATACTAATTTAACCTACATATTATAATTTTAAATAGATTATGTTATTTAATTTATAACGAATTATAGTACTTAAATATAAGTATGTATACATAATTCAATACATTCTACATAATTTATAATAAGTACCTATATAAATTTCTATACATATAACATTCTAACATACATATAGCCATAAAGGATACCTAGTAAAGGTACATTTAAAAATTTTTAAAATTATTTTTTCCGTCTTTAGCAATTTATTAAATTATTTATTATAAAATATATAGTAAAAAATAATATATAGATCAACTCTATATAATTCAATTATATAAATATACAATTAAAACATTTTCAGAAAACACGTGCCTGAATCAGGCGTGTACTCCCTAATTTATTTACGACTAAATCACTGGTTATATTTTTATAAACTGTAAATTTGAATGTATATAGAAAACTTACCGTGGTTTTCTGACTCCTTTTTTTTTTGATAAGTTCATCCAGGTTTTTTTTATTTTCATACTTTGACTTATTACCTTCCATATTCATTTTATAATAAACGTATAAAGTTTAAAATTACTACAATAGTAGGTATATAGTATAGAGTAGATAGTATCACAATATGAAGCGTTATCAACGGGACAAGTAGTGGTATGGGAGAAGTCACACATACTAAAGACCATTTACATACTCAAATACTCCACAAGGATTTTACGCACACACATTAAGTGTTAGAATACTTTGCCTATATTTAACTCCTTAGAAATGCGACGACACCCTTTAACTAATTTATAAATATATTGTAGTATTTCTCATATCTGTTAGATTTTTATGCCTACAATAAGTCTTGTGTTTAAGGGGTCTCGATACAAACATTTTCTTGAAAAATGGCATTACAGAACCCATGACAGGTTTTGAGTTCTCTTAATTTAATTTGAATTTAAATTGTATTCAATGATAATATACTAACCAGAATTTAGTATCCACTGCTGGCTTATAATTTTATTTCCTGGAAACCTATACATTTAAATACCAGCCTCTCTATGAGCAGATTTTCCAAAATTGTGATAATTACAAATATTACCTCTTCAAGACACGGTAAATTTTAATTAAAAAAAATAACTATATTTGGTAAAAGTACAAAATATAAAGAATACAAAAAATTACAGTGTCGTACACAATAGTATATATGACAATCAAAAACACTTGGTAAATTGCTGCAACAAAATGTGTTAAGATAAACATAATAAATATCTCATAATTCTAAACCGTTGTTGATAAATTTAATTTATAGCTTTTAGTTTATGAAAAAAATGAGGGAACAATATTTTATATATCAAATATTATTAATCCATGTGCAACAGGTTTTTGCGATTAAGAAAATGTCATACCTGTTACCGTAGATTAAATATAGTAATTTCAGAACTATAGAAAATATAGTAAATTAGTAGGTACAGTCGCTTCTCCCCATAGAAAACTTTAAAAAATAAAAACTACCAGCTTTGTTTTAAAAAAACTTAAAAATCATTACTTTTCATGATTGAATTTTGAATTTTGAATCATACATTTTTTTAAAAGGATATTTACTGTATTTAAATAATGCAAAAATAATAATAGTTAGTATGTACACAGAAATATTCAGATCAATATAAATAATATAATTGATCGGTTTGCAAAAATTAATGAAAAACAGATTATTCATATGTATCATAATTTTCAAGTTATAATGTAAAATATTTAAATAATATTAAAACTAAGACTAAAAAAAAGAAGATATGGCATAGATAATGATATCGATATAATGCCCAATAATAAAATAAATTTTTTAATTAATTAAATAATATATTTATAAATATTATATATGCATATATATTTTAAATATATAAATTATAATAATATATTATTATCAGTGCACTTACTTGGATTATCTACTGTAATTATAAACCAATATTAGAAATATTATATTCAATATATTGTACTTGTCAAATATTATATCAAACATATATAGTATATGAATATGCCTTCAATATTCATTTGTTACAATAAAGTTAAATAGAAGTCGAAATTTTTTTTTAATTTACACGAGATTCCAACTTTTAGAAGTTACGCTTTTCCTATAGGCTATATTTTAGTAAACAATGAAAACATCTAAAAATTAAAGCACAATATGTTCTGTTTATAGGTATAGGTATAGGTTAAATACTAATAATATAATATATGGGTCTAGGACATCTCGCCGCCACCGTTTTGCCGCCACAACCAATATTAATTTATAACATTTTAAAAATGTAAAAAAAAAATATTATCGAACTTTATTATTATGTCGCCATCGACCTATTCGCCTCGACCCCACCATTTCGTTGCATTTTTGCATCCTTTTCGCCATTAGCACACAATACTATACGTATTATATTCGTATTATATACGTATTCGTTGACGCCGAACATTTTCTCCATAGAGGCTAGAGTTGATATCTTATTACTATTTACTTATTACATATAATATGAAATAATATAATATAATATTATAGATATTACCTACTAATATTTATAAATATTTAAAAATAATTAATATTAGGTACCTATGAATATTTGAAAATAGAGACTAAATATTATTCTTTACAAAAACATCAAAAACGTTAATACTTTATATTTATTAATAATCTTTGAATATGCCTATTTATTGGATTACACGTGTAATCGAGACTTCTACTTCATACTTACATTACCATAAAAATTACCCACATTTTTCACAGAAATCTTGTTTTACATGGTTTTTGAAATTCTCCAGAGGGGGCATGTTCCTCTCCTGACCCCGCCCCCCACATGGACACCTATGACAATGGGTTAGTTACAACTTCCATTTCAATATTAAGAGGACAATAATGATTTTCAGTAGTAAAAATATATATTATATATATACGAAAAACAAACGAAACGACCTATTAAAGTAGATAATTTAAGAGTTAATAGGTAGGTACTAGAGATCAATCCGGTCCCGGGTTGGGTCAGACCGGAATCCGGGTTTGGGCCGGGCCGGGCCTAGAATTTTTTTTTTAATACCGGACCGGGCTGGGTTGGGTCGCAAAAGTAAATGGGCTGGGCCGGGCCGGGCCTAGAAATTTTTTTTTAATATCGGGCCGGCCCGAACTGATCTCTAGTACCTACCTAATGTTATCCGATATTTGAAGATCGTTCAACATATAAATATATTATAGTAATAAAACAAATAAATTGGCCATACTTAATTTAATACAATTAACCACGTAAACACTTAGAGCATAATTAATATTTAATAATATTATAAAAACGTGCAGTAACTAGGTATAGACGAGTGAAGATAATTATATGGGTTTGACGTAGGTACCACATGCCTTGGCACACGATCATTATTGTATTGCGGGTTTTGCGGCAGGACGCGGGCGTTCAAATTTTTAATGAAAAAGCAGATGTATGACTATTTTTAAACTTATGATTGTTTGGAATTATTTCTATCAATTTAATAAACTATTTAAACTATATGTTTTGATTAAATTAACCAAACATTATACTAATATAAAATATATTAACACACGTTAGATTTTAACCATTTTAGACGTATTGCTTGAACCTTTTACTAAATATATACAATTTTTTTTAAACAATTATTTTCTAAACAATAAGGAAATAAGTAATAACTAGTTATTTTTTGCTTCACGGTTTAGTTATTCCTTATAAATTATAAAAAAGTCGAAAAATGACCCGTTTAAATTTATTTAATTATTAAATAATTATTTGACTCAATTTAGGCACTATACATACCGAAAAATGAATTAAAGTGTTCTGGACGAAATTTCACAGAAAAATAAATAAATATAATTGTATAATTAAAACATCTGTATATTACAATGAAGAACGCTGTTTCGTGTGTCTATTGTTTATTTTATCATTTTTATAAGCCGCTTTAACTTGGCTACCTACTATATGTGGGTATATTATATATTTATACACTTTACGTTTTAGTTGCTATCTTGCAGTTTAATATTAGTATACAAAACTTTTTTGATGGTTGAAAGTGAATATAACTTACTTGTATTTAGACCAATAAAGTAATAAGCATATTTCCAGTAGTTAGTCCAAATTAAATTTTGAAAATTAATTTGACTTCATTTATTTTTATTCTATATTTTGTAGGAATAACAGTTTAAATTAAATGATTCATTTGAAAAAAATAAAATAATTTTAACGAATTACAATATAATAAATTAATTGGAACTATTTTGTACGTAAAATATTAAATAAACATTTATGAATTAAAATTTTGGTTTCAAATACAGCTAAACTATTTAAAATATGCTTATTTACCATGATTTTTCACTTTATATCAGGGAGTCAAAACGGGTTAAAATTTTTCGGGTTTCGGGTTACGGGTTTAAACCGGTTAACATTTTTCCGGGTTTCTGATACGTGGTTAAAAAACGGTTTTAATATTTTCCGGATTCCGGGTTCGGT
>JAIPRL010011993.1:0-12650 GCA_025469235.1 Pemphigus obesinymphae
AATAAAAAGCAATTTCACGCATCTCATTAAGTATTTATTATTAAAGTAATATTATATACAATTATTATTTTTTTTAACATATTTTTTAATTAAATACCTTTAACACAATATTAGTGTATGAAATAATCATATTATTTTTTTTTTCAAATAATCTTAAAAAAGGCTTAAAATCAAAAAACCAAGTAGGGGTTCCACGATAAAAGTGGACGTCAAAAAGGGTTCCACGGATAAAAAAGTTTAAGATATGTATAATCGTAGATATGTTTTATGTCGTCATTTTTAATTTATATGGCCATCATGTACTGCTTCCAGTGGTATGTTATTATACAACAACAACACGTAAAATTGGCCGTACGGAGAGCCGGGACAGCCACGCTAGGCCGGCCGCCGACGTTATCAGCTGTAAATCTACGAATTACGTTCATATCTTTACATGATTGTGTTGTGTATTACATATAATTGCATTTGGTTAATCGCCAAAACACGCATAATATGTTATATTATTTAACCACACAGCATTATGATAAATTAGAAAAACGAGTGTTAGGTAGTTATTTATAAATTTACGAACTGCCAACTGGGAACAACTGCAATGTTTAGACGATAATATTTTATATACCTATTGATTCAATGTGTACTGCGTGAAACATCAGAAAAATATGAAATGCGTAGAAATTATAATAATATAATAATTATATAAATTATTAAATTATTATGTTCTATAATGATGCAAAAATTCAAAAATATACAAAATTAAATTGTATATTATGCTGTGCAGTGCTCATCCCAGTGTTTGAAATTATGATTTATAAATATTCAGAAATTACAATATTATAGATATTACGTAATGTTAGTTATTAGATAATGGATACTACCTATGTTTGTTTATTACTTTATAAATTTCCTCGACTGTTGTCATCTGAAAATGATTGTATCAAAAACAAACTAAAATTAATGCAGATTCAAAGAATTAGGTAATATTTATATATATAGATTATAGGTACATTATATTTATAAATTATAAAAGTCGCATTAAGAAGAGACCACGAAAAATTATCATTTCGGTTTCATTACGTGTTCGTGATTCTATCCATAATATTATATGCGCGATACATGAAGTACTTTTTTAACTTATTTTTCATAATTAAAGTAGCTATATTATATATATTATATAGATACATACTAGTAAATTTTAAAAAATTTTAATAAGTTGTCATTTCATTTTTTTTTATTTTTTTATTTTTTAATATGGCAAATAAAAACAAGTATTCGAGTAAAAAAGTATAAGTATAAGTGAGTAAAAAAAATCTCTCGTTTTAAACAAATTCAATAAAAACAAAAGGTAAACTTTTATATTATTTTTGTATAGGATGTTTAAAATAATAATAGTTTATTAAAACATATGTTTTTATTCATAATTTATTAAAAAAATATTTTCAAAGTATATAAATTGCATCAGCCTCCGAGGAACCTCTGTTCAAATTTTTCCAAATTTCTTATACTTGTATTATTTTTCGTAATTAAATTTTGAAAAGTATTTTCAAAGTATAAATTTCATTAGATTCTGGGGAACGTCTGCTCAAATTTTTTACAAATTTATTATACTTGTAATTTTCTAAAAATTTGTAAAAATTTTCTAAATACGTGAAAAAATCACGTGTTCGATATTATTTATTTATTTATTTATATAAATTTATTTATATTTATTTATTATGGTTTTGTTTTTCGGAATTCCAAAAATAATGTTTTTAAAAACTTAATTAAACTTAAACAATTTTGAAAAAACATAAATAACATTTATCGTTTAAAATATGTTTTCTCTTTGGTTTTAAATTATGTTTATACTTATGTCTTTTAATATTCAATACAGTGTTACAACTTATCTATTGAATACTGTAGAAAATACTATAAATATAGTAAATGTATCAAGTAGTATTAGTCTAGAACATTTATTGGATTACGTACAAAGTACATCAAGTCCTACAGTAGGGTCTTTTGAACCGAAGTATGTTTATATGCGATCGCAGAGGGTTTTAGAAAAAGTATAGAAACAAATGGAGTAAAATATGCTAAACTTATTAGTAACGACCGAATAATATGATATGAATACAGGGTTTACTACAAAGATTCAAGGATTCATTCATTGTAAAATTTTATGTAATAAGTTAATAACATTAAATTGACAATTTTTTAAATTTATTTTGTAAATATAATATAGTCTATACCTATTTATATACGATTAAAGATAATACATTTAGATTGTAGAATTTTCAAAAAAATTCATCGATGAATTTAATATAAAATTTGAAAAGGAAGCACTTCGAGTACTATAGTCTATAATTAATTAATAAAATTAAAATAAAAATTATTGTAAATTCAATAGCTTCTTCGCTTCGCTTAAAAACTAAAATAATTATCAATATCTTAAAACTATTATAATGGATAAATCCTCGTGTGCCAGGGCATCTTGTATAGAATTATAATTAACGAGGAAATTAAATTAATACAAATAGGTGACGGGGACAAGTAGCGTTACAAAACGTTTAAATAATATACTACCCTGTAGGCCTCAATGCAGACTACAGAAAGTAGAATGCAGAAATAATTTACTTCACAATTATTGTCAAAAATTAATGACATTATCAAAAAGAACGGATTATCTAATTGATATTCGAAAACAGCACAAAACATTATAAGGATGAGAACAGACATTAAATGTGCTATAAATCACCGAAAATCAGAAGACAATAGCCATTACATCAAAAAATTGCTGGTAATTTAATAAAAAATTCTAGTAATTCATTTTTTTATAATTCGCGTTTTTGTCTAGATCTTAGATTTGATATTTATGTTAACCATAAAAAATGCTCTGAATATTTTTGCAAAAAGTTTGGTGTTAAACAAATGATTTCTCCACAAAAATATTTCCCAAGAAATAGATATAATTATTTTTTGGTTATCAAACAATGCGAATAGTTTAGTATTAGATGTAAAGCAGTTTAACAGCATAATAAATATATTTTTGGGAGGAAAAAGAATGAACTTCACGCAAAAAAGTTCATATTTTACACGAGTCCAAGCTGCTGTTATTAGTTACAATTCTAAAGAATATTTAAGAGCCGTTAAGAAACATGAGGCCAGGTATAATATTTTAACAGTTGTATTTAAAAATAATATAGTTTAAACTTTAATATTCATTTTATTTATTATTTAGGTAAGATTGGTAAACATTTAAAAAAAAAATACAAGAAAAATGTTATACTTGTCAAAAAATAAGACAAATTACATCTAAATATAAACAACCTAAAAGAGCTAAAATAAATACAAACGCAGATAAAGATTATGGTAATACGGATGCTCTTGATATTATTATAGATGTAAAATATGCAGAATTTATCATTGAAATACACCGATTTGTCAGATAATTTTATAGAAATTATTATAGAACAATTACATTTAAAATATCTTTTTGACATATTAATATAGGATATTTGGAGAAGTCGATCGTTTGTATATAAAAAACAAAAAAGCTTGTAGTGATATATAGAAGCGTGAAAGATACTCCAGACTTGTAGCAAGTAATTTCGTATATATCTGTAAAATACGTCGAAACACAAGTTGTAAAACTGTAGTTCACTCAATATTATATTTAAGTTTTACATCTAAGTTCGTATTAATTAATGTTTAATCAAATTAAAAATGATAAATAAATATTATTAGTACAATTCAGTATGGTAAAGACATGGAACAGATTGCTAAATCAAAGTTTGAAAAACTTTCAGGTACTCGGGTAAAAGCTTATGGCTTATTTATTGATGAAAAATATCCATATATCACCGCCAGTCTTGGTTTGTACATTTTATTTGTTTAATATATATTTGTTACTTATAATTATATATTATAATTAAAATATATGTATGTTTTAAATCATTAGATGGTATTATTGACAAAGATAAGCTACCTAATTGAAATTAAAACCCCTTAAGCAGCCAAAAATACGATGAAGAAAATAGAGGTTGTTGAAACTTGCAAAGTATAAATATTTTAAATTGTATTTTAGACTGTTAAATTTATCCATTTTAATTTGAGTACTTATTATTATTTAAGTTAACTTATTGTACAATCGAAAATGGTAAATTAATATTGAAAAAAAATCATAGCTACTTTTACCAAGTGCAAGGACAATCGCACATATCAAATAGAAAGTTATGTTATTTCATTATAAATGCGCTACAGTGGATATCAGTTCAAGAAATACGCATTACGACAATGATTTCTCGATATGTAATATGGTGAACAGATTAAAAACGTGAGTAATATAAAATATATAGATATCTAATTATATATTGTATAGTTAAATATACAAAGAATGTTTAAAAGTAATAATTTAAAGCTATTAAAGTATTTAGGTGTACTATATAAAAAATATAATATGTATAATTAGCCAATTTATTATTATATGATATATCACATCATAATATGAAATGCATTATATTTTATGTAATATTTTTTAGAATTTACTTGGAAAGTTTACTTCCAAGAATAGTGAATCCAGCATATAAACATAGATTAATGGTATCCGACATAAGAGAATCGAGTACAACACAGTAAAAAAAAAATTATTTTAGAATACTTATTAGTTGGAATTTAGAATAATTGTAATTGTTTTAATTATTTTAAATAAAGACATTATCCTATATATTACAAGTGTATAATAATAAATTGATAATAATATATCGCGGGGTTGTTTGGTGCGGTAATGTGACTTTATAATCGTAGCATATATTATAATATATTTATTCAATTTAAATTTGACTGGAAACATTCTACATATTGATAAATACTTATTAAAATTGTATTAATTTTATATATTAAAATATAATTTTCGATTTATTATTATTCGAACTATGATTTTTGGAGAACGTAAGTATTGCACATATGAACCTATAATTTATTACCTCGGAGTTTCGTACATAATTCGAATAAAAATAAATATTTAAGTATATAAAAATTAAAAATTAGTACCTAAGTATAACCACAATTATATTTTAGTAATAATTATTCATCAAAACAATATAATTCCGTTAGGTATGTATTTTCCATGTTATATTATTTTCTCGAAAATTTGAAATTTTTAAATAGATATACAAACATATACCTATACCTATGATAATATTTACAATGTTAATATACGTTGTTTTATATATTTAGCTTTACTACCTATTCATTTTAATTATCTACGATCGAAAAGTAATATTCAATTATAATAAATAGATAACATTTTTGGTCCTTAAAGTCTCAATCATAATTTATACATACAACTTTTGATCCTATTTAAAATTAAAAACTACACATATTTAATTTTACAAATTATAAAAGTGTTTAAAATATTTATACCTACTTTATTTTAAGTTCCGTTTATATTATTTTATTAAATTTTATATTTTTATCAGTCATTGAACAAATACCAAATAATATAAATAGGTACGAGGTACCTATTTATATGATTTACATGAAATAATACGTGTATTTTCAGCTTAATTTTATTTCGTTCATATAATTTAGTTAAGTAATTATTAATATCATATAATATTTGACATTTGAACAAACCTGGTTTGAAATATATATAGACCATTATAAATTGTAACCTTAATTTATCCAAAAGTGACTACTTTAAATTAAGTTAAATATTAAAAAAATTAACTTCGAATATAAGTAATATTATTTATTTTATTAACTTTTTAAGCTAAAAATGAAAAACTTTCATAGTTTTGATTAAACTACAATCTTGTTATTAATGTTATTATATCTTATTAGTATTTTTTCGTGTTATACTCTATAATATAATGATTTTTCTACCAATAAACAATATGGCAGACGAGTGATCAGCCGATGATCGTCTAGAGATGATCTAGAGACAACGCCTCAAGAGCAATATTATTCATTATCAGTTATCAGTATCACAAAGTATTATATGAAAAATTTACTTATCATAGAATCTATATTTTATTTTCCTCAATATTTTTAGTTATAAATGTTTTACATTTATTAATATTTATTTTTGTGTTTTACCCAGTTATTGTTTTACCGTTTTTTAGTACCTGATGGCTTTTTGTTATTTTTGTAAGCATTGTCTAGCATTCTTTGTATACAATACTTTTATAATAAAAATAAATAATACTCTATTGAATTAACATATCTATACAAATTTAAATGACATAATACAATTAAAAATATAATTATGTTAGGTTTGGTCTGCTCCATAAATACAAGCTATATTATGATATTATATTGATAACACATTACTAACAAAATACAATAAATGTACAATATGTTTGTGTTAAATTAATTAAATTATTATAGTAGATGCTATCATCATATCAACAGGAACACAATATTATAAAATATTTAAAAAGTAATTGTATGATTTGTACGCTATAAGTACAAAAATTATGAAATGTTAATTGATATGTGATAGCACGTACCACGTTGTGATACTGATGAGGAAATTGCTCCCAGGCCGCCGCGTCATCTCCATACCATAGAATAATATTACTCTATGCTCCATACTCTCGTTCACAGCTGGGCTTCACCACTCTCAATGATTGCACACTACTTACGTCCCAATGTTAACATTGATAACACCAATTTATAAGCCATAGCCTATTTGCGTCCCAGAAATTGGAACACATTTCGGTCATGATAAGAACAAATACTATATAAAATATAAACGTATACCTATATTATTTGATAAAAATGCGTTTAAAGCAATAATAAATCCACCACGAATGCAGAATAGGAAAATACAAGTATAGGTAATAGGGATAATACATCCACAATTTTTTAGACACCTAAAACTTAACACAACGTAGTCTTGAAAATTTTATAATAAATAAAAAATTGATAATTATTGCTGTGAAATTATGAGCAATGAATAAAAATGAAAATGGGATTTTTTTTAAAAAAGTAGAAAACTAACTTATTAGGTACCTATATAATCATTTATTTTCTACTACATTGTAATGTTATGTTACCTATTATATGTAGATATTTTAAATATGAATCAAATAAATCAACCCCTGAAATATTCTGATTTTCATACTACACATTTAATCCATTTTTTCTTTGAATAAACTTTTTTATTTTTCTCGTCAACATTATAATATTTAGAAATGTAGAATTGGCTAATTTTATTAATATACTTTCTAATTTCGTACTACACATTAAACTTTTCGTACTACATACAATTTTAGGTGCTGAAATAAATCATAAAACGAAAATGTACTTATTCATAGACGAATAGCTGATAATTTCAGACCAAAGAATAGGGACGCAAGTAGGTCATACATTTTAATTGATATTTTGATTTGGGACGCAAGTAGTATGCACCGTAGATAACAATTAGTAGTGGTATTTGATTTTTCGAGTATCCAAGTGTATTATTGATAAGAATTTTTGACGTAAGTAGTGTGCACCGTTCTCAATATACCTTATCTATAGTATAGAAATCTGTGTACTAATACGGTATTTCCCAACTGGTGTCCACGGAACCCAAAGATTTCGGGAGGAATTGGAAAAAATAAATATAAATAAATTGGTAAATAATTGAACTGTGATTCGAAATATGAACAAGATTTATATTGGTTATAGTTGAAAAATTCAATTGCCCAAAGTTTAATTAAACCTATAGCATCGTAGAATTGGTATCTTTGCCGTTTTTTTGGAAGTTTATCCTTAGGCATTAAAAATATAAAAATCACCACTCTTGAGTATAGATGAAATTTGCTACCGGAAACAGGGTAAGCTTGTAAAGAAGCACTTCTTCAGGTTGAAAAATCGTTTACAGAAAAAAACATCATTGTAAAACTATTAGCTCCCTCACTCCGTTCAGAATCTAAAATAATCTATCCAACAATTTGGCAGATAACTCATTCAAAATGTATAATTCAACAAATTCTATTGTATGTTGAAATAAAACACATTGTTTTGACGACACGAGGCACAATATTGTTCATGCGCAGACACAATATTTTTATTTATAACCATTATTAGTATCTGATTTTTGATCTATAAACATTTTGACAAAATTTACATGTATATTATATAGATACCAACTTAGGTATTTGTAGATTTAAGCTCATCGGCACGCTAACAAACCTCATTGGCGACATGGTAGTATATATGGAAACTAGGTAAATTAGTTATTTACCGTGTATAAAAATCCTGTTTAAAATTGCTAGTGCAATTTTTTTTTTTAGTCTTTTTATACTTGACTTTTGTATATAACTGTGCTTAACTCTAATGTATATACTTATAAAAACCATTGGGAATACATCACTGATTATTATCCAAGTCCAGATTGACTTACTGACCCATCAACCGCGTCCAACTTAAAATACTGATTGTATAAAGTTGACATTTTTAGAGAATATTCCTTTAATGACAATTGACTTTATGATATACGGTCTTTAAGGGATGATTTAAGGGAGGAAAGTAACCTCTCTTTTTTCTTTTAAAAAGGTTTATTTCAATATTTAAAAATAATAATATTCCTCTTCACTAATTAAATTTAGACCAATTCCATTATATTTATATGTATTACCTATAAGCATATTTCGAAAATAAATACATTTTGAAGATTTAATTACTAAAGTAATTAATATTGATATTTACACCAACATCCCTTTACATCAACTGTAAGAAAATTGAATTTTTTTTATCCATTACAAACAGTAAAAACGTTTTTTTAATTGATGGTTAATCAATCGGTAAAAATGATAATAAATAACATAATACATATGATTCAAACAACTGGTAATACTATATATACAAAATACATATAAAATATGATCATATTACACACTTTATGGCCACTTTAGGCATCTTTCCCCTTTGATGATAAAAATTGTTCATATTTCCATTCTGCTCGTTAAAAAATTCTTAAATACGACGCTGTATTCTGTAACCTTCTATTTTCGTATCAATTATCCATATAATATTAAACAAATCGAAAAGCAATAATAATAGCTAGGTATTAAATTTCTAGAAAGAAATAAAAATTATATTGAATATTATTCTAATGAACAAGAGTCACGAGATGTTTTGTAACGTAGTCAGTTTTATTAAATTTATATTTTGACGTACCTATACGTAATGCTACATAATGATATATTTACAATAGTGTCTGTTATAATTACCCGTAATGTGATTAGTCTAAATTAGTTTGATATTTTCAAAAACAATTCTAAACTATATATTATTATACAACAATAGCGTGCCTAAAGATAATAAAAATACATCCATATTTACGTTTTCATCAACACCAAACATGATAATATCAAGCAAGTTTAATCAAACATTACTTACTTATAGTAGGTACTTACCTACATTAGTATAATATTATGTCAATATGAAGTTAAAAAAAAAATAGTTAACATAACAAATATGTATATTTTAAAATGAACATTTACAGTAAATTATACAGTTCATTATTACTTCAAATCTTTAAAACATTTTTCAAAAATTATAAAATATTATAATCATAAAAACAATTAATTACGAAATTCAATTAATTAAAACTATATATATATATATATATAAATAAATACCCAGTTTCTACAAAATAATTTGTTTTTATTTAACAAATACGTATTTCGAAAACAATGTTCTCTGTTAACAATCTTCAGTGTTAAACAACTACTGACAACTACTACAGTAGTTGTTTAATACTGAAGATGAGAATATTGTTTTCGAAATACGTATTTGTTAAATAAAAACAAATTATTTTGTAGAAACTGGGTATTTATTTATATATATAAATATATATACATATAAATAATTCTACAAGTAACTCAACACCAAAATATAAAAAAATTAAAACTATATACCCAAAAAGATAAACAGAAAAGTAAACAGATCGGTGAATTATTTCAGAAAAATTTAAATATCAAAATAACATTGCATTTAAAAATAAAAAAAGAACAAAGTAACAATGTATCATATTTTATTAGAATTTATAGCTGCAGCATGCATTACCTATATAATACCAATGTAAAATATATTCGTAGGTATCTATTTAGAAATATTATAAAAATGAAATAAAGAAACGTAAACACACTAAAGCACATTTACTTACAAAAATAATGTAATATCAACAATGTGTTATATGTTTGAATTTATAATTTGTTGTCAATGTTTGATTAGAATATTATATACCTAATATATACTATGTATTTAGTGAAAATTTAAAAAGTATTTCATCATTTACCTATAACAACAATAATAATAATACTATTTTATATCTACAAGCTTAATATGATTTTTATGTTTGTCAAAAAAACAAAAATCATTTTTAGAATTATGGATTAGTCAAACGAATGCTTAGCACTACTTGAAATCCTGTAACCATTAGTCGACCACTATACCGCCCGCAGTCTTCCACCAGTCAGCGGTGGCCTGGTTACCTGCCCAAAACTTCCCAGATATGAGTCTGTGCGGGAACCCTTTCGTCGGCAAACCTTTCGAGTACAGAAGACCAACGCCAGGGATAAAATGGCCTCTCACCCATCTATCGTTTATCCCTTTTCGAGTGACCTACCTCCTCTTGAGTTAAAAAAACTACTACGAATCAAATCTAGCAGATCAGATGATTTATTGTCTCACCCCGTAGTAAGGTGCTTGTCTTTTCGGGAACTCCACTCCTGTCAACTATCAACAGTATATGATTCGACTTTCGGCTTGCCTTGTCCTTGGCCCTCGACCAGTTTTATTCAGTGTCCAGTCGAGGGCACAAGTATGAACAATTGATGTTAACACACGTGCTTGGTCACGGATCCAGGGCATTACCCACGACTATATTCCCTATATGGATACTTTCATTACTAACTCCGAGAAACCGAATAGCGTCCTATTGTGTACTTTCCGGCGTCAAATTTTCTATCGTGGAATCGGTACAAGGGTTATGATTGGATCAAGTGTTCTGGTTAAAAAGTTGATTCCAAACATCATTGTAAAACCACTATAGTTCTGCTATTTCGTTCCGCTTGAGTATAAAACACATTATCATTGTAAAATCAAAACATGGAATCTAAAATACAGGCGTTCGTGAATATAGCCCACTTTTCATATGGTAAAAAATTCCAAACCATTAATAATTTGAATAATTTGAGGATTTTTAAATATTTTAGAAACTTTTTAAGTATATCCATATTAATAGGTATTTAATATGAATATATTTAAAAAAATATAATATTATAATAATTTTAACTTATAGAAGTTCAAATTACTGTACAGATCAGTGATCAAACTATGGGATGTAACCACCAAAATGATGGGGTGTTACATAATAACCGAAATAGAATTATTAATAATACGTATATTCGTTGTTACGACATAAAGTGTCAGATGACAAAATATAATTGAATGTATTCTATACGCATTTGTTACGTTTCACGTATATACAAGTGGTGGGCGGCTACAATGCGTATTTATCTTATTATATTGCAACACTGTGATGTTTTTCACACGACGCTCGAAAGCAATTTCGGTTGGTGTTGTACGGGAGGGTCGAAACACGGTGCACACGAACACATTGTTCTGGACAGATTTTTTTTTCTTTATAATGAAACTTTCGGAAATTCGTTACCATGGGGTGGTTTGTGCGCGCCGACGACCGACGACAGGTAGATATTATTAGATATGTGTGACGGGAAAGAAAATAATATTACACGAAGGCTGCAGGTGCTTGGCCGACAGATGAGAATGATAATATTCGGAGGATAACGCGTGCGTTGTTTTTTTGTTTCAGGTTATCTCGCCCCGTCGGGTTTTTTGACACGCTAACCACGCGTGCACCACGTATACCGCGTCAGTGCAGCCACCACATACGCCGTTTTCTATATATATATATATATATATATATATATATATGTATACGGGGAGCCAAAGTCTTGAGGGGCGACACGCGGCCGTCGCGTGCGCGCATTAACTTGTCCGAAAAACAGACGGACCGCCGGATTACCTGGTCTTATATATTATATGTGCGATGTACCACCCTATCATTTTACACGATATGACAGTCATATGTACGAGTATACGATATGATACCACTACCACGGTTTGCTAATAACACTATACACCCCGCCATGCGATATTAAAACCGTCACACACACGCGAATGGGGGAGGGTGGCAGGGTGAGCACCACACGTACACGTATATAATATCCCATATAAATTGATATCCAACTCGCTCGTGTATATGTGCATCATACATATATGACGACGACGACATACACATATATTATTATTATGAATATAATATACGGAAAATCGAGCAGCGGAATACAAAAAAGTATACGAGGGATGGTGGTGTTGTTGTGGGGAGGGGGAGGGTAGTGAAGAGGATTTGTTTTCGATCATTTTTTTTTTCGCTCGGCAACATTTCAATAGACTGTAGAAAAAATGTCATTTAAAAACCGACGGAATTCTATAAACGTGGTGATATTATTAAATATATATATATATATATATATATATATTATATAAATATATATTATATAGACGCAGAAAAGAAGAAGGGGGAAAAAAGAGCGTATTTCATTTTGCGTGTTTATATACTTCACTCGCATACTGCACAAACACACAAACACACA
>JAIPRL010011994.1:0-12648 GCA_025469235.1 Pemphigus obesinymphae
TGTTATTCATCATTGAAAATCACAATTTTTGCCCAGGTCTTAAAATCTCATTTTACCAACTATTTGGGCTTAAATACCTCAAAATTGATAATTTTGCAGAAAAAATTAAAATGACTATAAAAAAAAAATTGTGACATCGGATTTTTAAGATTTTTTTAATTTAGTTAGAGTAACGTATATTTAATGCTGTATAAAATTTTCAGAACTTAAAACCCAAAATTACTCCTTTTAGGACTTAAAAACCTCGAAAACTAAAAATGTCTATAAATAGCCCAAAATTTAAAAAAAATTAAAAAAAACTTAATTAACGTAAATATATTTTCTAAACTAAATATTTGACAAAAATTTCAAGATATTCAAGTCATTATTTTTGAAATTACGACGAAATTAAATTCTCGATTTTACAAAATCGTATTTTTCGTAATTTTTTGGTAGTTTTTGCTTACACATTAAAAAACTATTATGAAAATCTAAAAATGACCTCTTAAAAGTACCAATTAGATGCAATTTTCTATCGGAAATCGGGTGTGAGTGTAAAGATCGGAGCACTCCTTCTGGTAGAAAAAGTGTTTAGAGAAAAATAAAAAATAAAATAAAAAATAAACATCATTGTAAAACCATTAGCTTCCTCGCTACGCTCAGAATCTAAAATTATTTAAAATGTATTCTAAATATTATATTTAGAATAGTACTTAAGTCACCAATTTATAATATTATTTTCGAACACATAGTGACTGTTAATTTCATTTCCAAGAGCCTTTTTATTGATATTTTGTGACAGACTGCAGTATTGCACATATGAATAGAATAGTAACTATATTATACACATATGTACACACACACATATATATGTATGTATATACTTTATAGTACATACATTATAATATTATAAATTATAATCATCGAAATTATACGATGAACGAATCAAAAAATAGTTTTAATAGGAGACGTTATTATGAATTTCTGTGTAGGTAATATAATATATATGGATATAAAAAATTAATATTTACAGTTGGTATAAATGCTAAGTAATTAAGACTTTTTTAGTTTTCCATTTTAATCATATATGTATTATATAGTCGAGTGCAATTAAAAATGTAATTATCGTGCTTTTTATACAAATAGAGGTATCTACATTGGTATTCGTACACATATGTACCTACACATACGATTAAGAGTATATTCACTTATTGCTCGAATATTACGAAATTGTTCTAATACGTTTTTTAATCTCTACTATATTTTTTTCATGTTTTTTTTTTTGAAAATCGTCTAAATTTGTATTTAAAATTATAACTAATATAGTATAATATTATAATATATAAGTGCACACATTAAATTTCTAAACAAATTTGAAATATCATTAAAATGAAATTTTTATAAAATAAATTAAAATAAAATTTTTATTTATTTATTTTTTTAAATAAAAAAAAAGAATCATAATAAAAATTATTGAATTATATGTTTCAGAATTAATTATACATAATATATAATAGTTAATTTTTATATATTATATTGAATCTATTAATTAGGTAATGAAAATAATTTTTAGTTTACTCTTAACTTAATTTAATTATTTCTTTATACGTATTAAACATTGATAAACATAACAAGTTTAAACAATAAATTAATTTTTCAGTCTTGAGATCATGAAAAAAATTATTAGGTAGACGTTAAAATTCCATTCAAGAGTAAAATTTAGAAGAAAAAAATATAATTTATTTATAAAATAAACATACTGATGTCTGATAAGGTATATAAATAATTATTGTTTATTTAATAAATAGAAAGATATAGGTACTATATTGTTGATCTGTATTTGGAAAACATTTAATGTTATTATATATTTTGACAAAATAAATTAATATTTAATAGGAAAATTAATTTCAAAAATGTCAGTAAAAAACACTTAATTCGAACATTTATTTAAAAAAAATTTAAATTTTAAAAAACCCTTTCAATTAAATACTAATTTATATCGATACAATTGGTACAGTATAGTATAATATAATATTATATATTTGTTTCTAAATATCGATTCGATTATTTTATTTCATATTTATAAATTATTAGTCTTAATTAAAAAAAAATATACATATGTATAATATACATTTGTCATTTGTGATTATTATCCGATTATTAAATGTAAATTATAACAATTTTTTTTTTAAATGAGTAAAATTATGCAAAAAAAATTGTTCCAACCAAGTAAAAATAGTCGCCCGTACTACTTCGTAAAGCACAATAGGTGTCATGATAATTTATTTTAACGATCTGAAATCAATATTGTATACAGCATCTGAATGTAAAAATAAAAACAAAAAAATACCTCCTTTCTTTAAGAGGTGGCACGTTCTTATTATTATAGGGAAGGAGAGCTCCTGATTAAGAAGTGGATAATTACATAAACTTTCAAAAATACTTTTTGATCAAAAATATAAAACAAATTTTTCTTAAATTTGGACAATAGGTACATCTATTATCTACTTTTTGTAAAAAAAATTAATAATTTTTGAAAATATAAGCCTAAAATTATCTAATTTTGAATCTAAAACTTTTGTTTTGTCGGTGATGTGGCTTATTGGCGTACATTCTACAGGATATAATTTTTGACAGAAATTTAAAAAAAAAATGAATAATACTAAAAAAAATAATTTTAAATATATAATTGAACCCAAAAAATATTTTTGATGAAAAACTAAATGATTATCAAAGTCTGAATATTATTAGTATATTCCTCTTAAGTACCTAAATTTACCAATTTCTAAATATTATATTTGTGAATTATTGAATTTAAATAAAACATATACAAATGTGATTACTTTAATATGTTTTTTAAATGTATATTAAAAATAATCATTTATTATTTTTTATGACAATATAAGGTACACAAAAACATTACAATATGTTTTAAATTAAAATGTATTAATTTTAAAACTTGCAGTAATCTATACATAAACATTTCAACATAAACGATTGCAATTTTATATATATTTAGACTATGTAAATACATACAAATATTATATATTACGTAATTCCATTAATTATATTTATATGAAATTAATTTATGCTCAGAAAAAAGTGGGTTTTATTTTTGTTTTAAATAAATTATTAAAACTTATTCTTACCTTAATCAAACATTTAACTATAGGTAATATTAGTATAATAATATTTATATTTTGTTATTATAATGATATAATTGAAATTTTTTATATAATTATAATACCTTACTGTTATAAATATAAATAGAACATAAAATTTAAACATCAATTTAAACTCCGAATCACAAGTCAGAATTATGTATATTATTTAAAATACGTTTCGTCGAAATAAATTTACTTTTTAATTTTTACATAGTTTTTGTTTACATACATAATACATTTATAGTTTTACAATATTTACAAGGCTATTAATTTAATTTATTTTGGGTCAAAATATAAAGGAAGAAGATAATATAGATAATAATTTAATAACCAAAACATATAATATAATGTAAATTGTAAATTATAGGTTAAGCGTCAGTAAATATCAATAAGAGAACAATAATAGTCTGTATATTATATAGTTTTTGTGGATATACATTAGTAGATATAACAGGGAAAATAAAATAAACGGAATAGAGGTAATAATTAATAGATTTTAATATGTTTATATTAATATTATACAAAAAAACAGAAATTACAGAATACAGTATGATACTAATTAAAATATCAGTCCTAATATTATGTATAAGTAAAATTACATTTTCCAAACATTTTTACTAGGTTGGTCATGAACATATTTAAAACAAAGAGTTGGTTAATTTTAAATAGGTTTTATAAAGAATTACTCGTATTTTTTATTTTTAATAATGAATAATTTTAATAATTACTTTTAACGTAACGACTAACGAGTAATCTTCCGATTAATTATAAATTAATTATCGTTAGGTAAATATTGTTTTTACTAGGTATTACAAAAAGATTTGGTGAATTTAAAAAAAATATATACAAGTTTTCTGAAGTTTCTTAATACAGGATACAATACACAGGACTATATTATATCATAAAAAATATATACCAACAAATATTTTAATTTTACAAAATAAATAGTAATTTATTTTTCATTTAAATGGGGTAAATTATTGAAATAATTTTTTCTATTTAATTAATTCTGATTTAATAACAAATTCGCTCATTCTTTCCCCATTTGGATTTTTAAGTTAACCAAAATTAAAAATGCTATTTTTTTTTGAATTATAACTTTCCATTTAACATAATCTTACCAAAATATATATATATATATATATATAATATACATATAGGACATATATTAATATAAACTTAACGAATTATTAAAATTGATTAGGTAAACCAATGCATTTTGTGTAAATTAAAAAATCTATGTGAAGATCTATTGTTGGATTCATTTTGTCTATGTTAAGTCATGAAAAAAAAAATTAAAAATCAAAATTCAATTATCTAGAACTGTAGTTTTTACCCTCTAGAGACCCTCTAGATATAAGACACATGAATTATTTTGTTAGCCATTGCATCTAATAATCTATACTAAGTTATACATACATTTATCTTTTACAATTGTTCATATTGTTATACTATCATACATTTATATCTAATTATTAATTTCTGGGTATAAACTCAATAATAATTGAAATTTTGTATAATTGAAATATTACATTATTATATATTTTTTTTTTAAATCGTTGTATAATTATATAAATTTATATTTGCTTAGACAATGTGATTGATCCATACAGATATTTTAAAGCATATAATATTTATCTTCGAATAATTAGATTTGTTTGTTAAATCAATATAATGCTATAATTATGATATAATTAATAATTTTATACTATATTATATAACATATTATATTAAAAAGTAACCATATTGGATATTATTTTGATCTTTACATTCTACATGAACTCTTAGTGGCTATTTAATTGATCGAAAAGTGCAATTTGACTTTATATCTTGTAGGTAAGCTTAAAGGATCCGAATGTAGGTACATAGACTCACAGCCGTAGTACTATAGTATATATATATATATGAGCCCACCACGAGCAGAGGTATATCGCAGAAACTTTTGAATATCTAGATAGGTTTTTCCTTATCTTTTATTTAATCTGGATAAATAATGACAAGTTATCTAAACAATGATTATCTTAAATAAAATATTCACTTATTTATGCAAATTTATCTAAATATTTTTATTTTTCATAAAATGAAAATAATGTGCTTACTATAAAATATGAAATGTGTTTTTACTTGGGTTCCATAATATAAAAATATATAATAATTTTAATTAAATTATATAAACTGTTATATAATTTATATTTCGCTAAGATATGCATATGCTCTGTTATCTCTATGGAATTTTTATCCCATTGATATCAACTATTTATAGAGAACTCCATAATTTATTTGTATTGCTACTAAAAGTAATACAATTAGCCATTAGGTATACAATTAACATAATATATTGCCTGAAATTTAACTCAATAACAAAAAAATAGTACCTAATACACCATTGGCATCGATAGTTATACCCAACTAAATTAATTAGTTGTTGTTTTTCTTTAATAAAATATACTATCCGGTTTTTGGTCACCTAATAATTTTCATTAAAACAATTACGTATTCAAAAACTGTATATACGTATTTAACGTCTTATTTTAAATATAAAGTTTATATCTATAGTCAATTCGAGTAAATAAAAGTATAACCAAAGTAACACAATTTTGGTGGAGATATACATCTCTAGTGGCAATAATGTATACAATATAAATAGATTTAGATTTATATTGGTTTTTAATAGATACATAAATTATTCACAATCGTTTAACTACCTATTTAATATTATAATACTAGTAACACTCTTGAAGAATTCGGAATTTTGATATTATTAAGTTTAAAAATGTTTATGGAATTATAATTGTAGTAATTAATTGATAAATCGATACTAAATAAATTCAACGTCAAATTAAGTTTTTAATATTAAAATATTAGTCTACAAAGAAATAATATCAAAAAAATTATAAAACTGTTTTAGGTATATATTTTTTTTATCTATAGATATAAAATATTATGTTTATAGACAATGTAAATATAACTATATTTTATTTTTATTTAGATATATTTATGTCATTATCTAGCTAGTTGCATTTTAATTTATAAATGCTCAACACTGATCGTTGGCTAGCGGGAGTGTAGTTGAATTAAATAAAAATAAACATGTATATTATTAATTAATACATGAGCATATGGTATGAAGAATAAATGACACTAAGACAATTGGTGAAGTAAATTTATGTTAATATATTATGATTTAAAAGATAGACCAAGATAAAATATAATTAGGGTGGGATATTTAATTGAATGGGAATTTGTTAAAAAAAGATTTAAGTCACACAGTTGAACAAAATGGTTTATGGTAAATAATTTATCTTCTTATTTAAACACGTTGTATTGTATTAAAAATTTTGGATTTTTAGCCTTAAATGCATTTAATTTTGATATTTTTAGAATATTTTGCATCACATAAAAAAAATGTTATCATTAATCATCGATAAAAACGAGTAACAAAATAATTAAATTTTTAATTCTTTTTTTTTTATACTAATACATTTTTCCTAATTTTGTAATCGTGATATGAAAAAAAAATGTACAGTAAACGGTGGTTTTATTTTTGGATTATTTTAAGATATTTATTTGAAAATTAAAAATATTTTAAGTTTAATATTTAGGCATAAGTTTACCTGATAAAAAAGTTAACAGTCTTGAAAACAAACTACAGGATAGGTCATAAGGTTGTAAAATATAATATTAATACATTGATTTGGTATACTTTTAAGTTTTAATAGATGCATTTTCTTTAAATTTTAAAACTGATTATTCCTTAGTTTTGTAATAAATGAATAAAAAGTACCTAAGAGCCACAGCCTAGTAATAATAATAATAGAGTTCATTGAATTTTGATTAGTACAAAACTCCAATCTCATTTATAAAACAATTTTAAATCGTAAATATATTAAGTGGAGGCTGAAATATACGTTTAAATTTTAAAAATTATTATGTTTTACACTTTAAAACATAATAATGTTATAAATGTATTACAAAATACAAAAAGAAAAACACGTACTCTGTGATAATTTTGAAATGTTTAGAACCAACATTTTCGGATTAATGAGGAAATAACCATTATTTTAACCCATATTTTTCATTATTTTTCGATAGTTTTTTTCTGATGCGTTTTTAAAAAATCAACAAATTACCTCTTCATAGTCCCATGCTGACAAAATGTTTTGCCAAAACATGGGTACACATTAAAAAATTAGATCATGACGTCAAGTCTTCTGGTCGATAAAGTGCTCAAAGAAAAATATAAGACCAATTAATATCATAGTAAAACGAGAAAATATTTTGCACCGCTCAGAATCTAAAATTTATAATTATTATATTGATTTTAGGACATTATTATTAATTTGTCAAGTTATCAAACTCTATTTCCAATCATTATTGTTTAAAAAAAGTTCTATCTACAAAAATGAATTTTTGGTATTGCTTTCAAAATTAATATTTGTTGGTTCTTTTTCAGTACCCCTGGACCCCACTCCATAAATACGCCACTATATTTATGTACATTATAATATATATTTTTAATAGTATTCTATTATAACACTTGAAAAAGCAACTTTTTTATTCTTTCATGCCTAATTTTGTGTGTACTGATTACTTATTTCTTTTCAAGCACCTCCTCCTATTGAAAAATCCTGCGTACGCTACTGAATACCCCCTATGAAGTATATACGAACTACGCTTTGAATCAAAATCTATCAGATAAAATTATATCATCAAAAAGGTATTATTGAAAAAATGTCATTTTCGACTCGTTTGTTCCAGTATATCTGTGATTGTTTAATGATAACAATCAGAATATTTCTGGATGAAATGGTAGGTAATATTTTTTAATATTAGTTTTCTTCTCAGTACTCCTTTTCGCTTATCCGCATCAGTTTGTCTGGGTGTTTTTATAGACAGGGAATGAGGTAGGTGTATTATTTTATGCATAATACACTATATATATTTATTATTATTATCATTATTTTTAATCCAGTAATAAATTATATACTCTCGGTGTTTTCGGAAATCAAACGACTACAGGGGACGAAGGAACGGATTATTTTTTTAATAAAAAAAAAGCAGTGGCAATTCTCATGAATATTAGAAATATCACATATTTTTATACTAATATTCTGAACAAACAACGATTATTTTTCCTCATTTAATGTCCGATAACAAATTTTGGCTATAAATTGTAGAATAATATGTACCTACTTATCTACACTCTCATGACCTACACGAACCTTGTTACTACCTAACATATTTTGTAATGATAAATTAAATAATATTGGTACCAACCTATAGTTAGATATAAAATATATAATTTTTTGGCTAAATACTTATCTGAAGTTCTTAGGTAGATACCTCATTGACAATACCATGACCGATAGTATTTTTGATATTAGTTAGGTATTTTTAAATTTTTTTAAATGGAAAAGGATTGGTTTTTTTCTTTCTTAAAAATTGGTAAATAATAAAGATAAGTGTAAACAGTATATACTATATTCGTATAGATTAAAATATTAATACTATTCTTCTAAATTAATAAAAATACATTTTTGTGCATGTAAAGTTCATTGTAATAATATACGTATAAGCTAGATCAGTCTTTATTTCTAATGTTGTACGTATAAGAAAACGATCTGTCCTTATTTTGTGTCTTGAGTTTTCTACTACATATTATTATAGTATACTTGAATTACAGAGGGATGTCAAAATAACTAATAGTGTACATACCTATAGTAACATTGTCGGTATTATAATATTTTTTATAAAATATAATTATTAATAACTAACTAATTAACGTTAATATTATTTATTTATTTATAATTTAATTTAATTTAATTTTATATATATTATTATTGTTTCAGTATATTAACTGAAGATTCAAATCAGAATTTTTAATATAATTTTATTGAAAATAATTTTCAAAAAGTGTTGTTGCCAAGAAATTTTTACTATAATAACTAATAAGTATAAGTTTTTATAATTACGTGGATAATAGAGAAACAAATTATACCGATACTATTGATTACAACGAATTAGTTTATCAAAGTTACAGTCAGAAGAACGTGTATTTATTTATTTATATTATTATTTATATATTTATTATTTATATTTTATGTACTTAAAAAAAGTGGCCAAAACAATAAATTTTCATTTTATGATCTGAACAAGCGGATCTAAAAATGTTCATAGATTAGTACGTCATGATCCACTTATATAGTAGAAAAGTTTAATTAGAACATTTTCCAAAAAATTATTAAATGCTCATATTAAACACTGCGACAAATTTAACACAATCCACAAAAGTCTTGTACAGTGTTGGAGTAAAAGTAATTAAATCTAGTTAAAGCATTTAAAATATTTTTACAAAAAGTACCCACATGAAAAAGTAATTTAAGTAAATTTCTAAAGATTTTTATGTATATGGGTTACTTATTTGAATAAGAAAATATTTATAAATGAACTTTTTCCATTATTTTGATCATATAACAATATTTAATTTTCTGAATCGGTGTTTTTCGGATATAACCATGAACTCTTGTATATTTTTCGTGGACAATTTGTATGCAAAGTTCTACCATCGAACTTTTATGCAAAAATACATATTTCTATATAGGTGTATAATTAGTATTAAAAATTAAAAATGCATGGTGGGTTTTTATATCAGAAAATGGACTCCAATGTAGTGTATAATTAAATAAGTTACACTATCTAATGAAAATGATAAAAGTTCTATTTAACGTTGTTTATAAATTCATTAATTTTCTATAGAAGTTTTCCATTAGAATATTTTTTGTTTTATTTATTTTAAAAATAGCTTATTAGTGGTTATACATTCTAACTAATTATTATTTATACTGTTGAACCAAAGTAAATATCATTTAAAATTTGGTATCGAATATGTTTCAATATGATATGAGAAAAGTTTTATATGAACATTTTTAACTCAACAATGCTTTTCCGGAACAATTTCAAAAATTCGAGATAGAATCTTTGAAAGAAGTATCGGTCGAAAAATGGGTCAATTGTGCATATATTATATATGGAAGGTATATATCCCGAACACTTCCGACATGGACATATTATGAATAATACAATAGATTTATATATAGATTTGTCGCCAAAGTCGAGTGCCATACATTAAAATCTCTTAACGGTCTATGAAAAAAACACGGCAAAGACATGCTTTAACGTGTACATTATATCCCTTTATACGTGACTTTAATACTAATAAAAGTGTAAAAAGTAACGCGAATATTCCGAATGAACGGATCAATTTATATTCCATATATTTCAATGTTTATTTCTGATAGTAACTCGAGGAGGGGTAGATGCATACCCCTAAAAAAAATGTATAAAATTAAAGGTTTAAAAAATGAACGAAATGGATTTAAATTATGGGTGGTTAAGTTACTATATTTTAGTAAACGAGAATAATTACAGTTCGTTAATTATCGATTCAGTATACCTTGGATTATTTACAATAGTTATTGCTAAAAAAAAAATAAAAATAAAAAGTGACCAATTCAATAATTGTATTATTATTATTATTATTATTTGAATTTTTTTTATTATTTTGAATACTTAAGTACTTATTTCTTTAATATAGATTATTCATCTGGTATACAACTCTCATTTAAACTTTAAATGTTTACTAAATGTAATAGTATTCTACATTCAATTTTTATCTTTGATTGTGTCGATGTTTAATAGTATATCTAAATTTGGTGTAAAAGAAAATCGACTATATTTTAATTTTAATTGAGAAAAAAATAAAAGATACGTCTTTGCGGTGTTGGATCATGCCAATATTTGCTGCAATAACTAGTTACTTTTCAGTAACGTTATAAGAAACTCGTTACTTTTATTTTAATTTTCATAAAAAAACTATATCTACACAACTTCGAAAATTCAATGAAAACAAATGCTGATCAATTTTTTTATTACAGTTTATTTTTAAATTTATACAGGAAAACATTTTCATAATAATAACAATAATTTGAATATGTTATTATGAAAAAAACATTACGTAACCTAAAAGATATATATTATGAATGAGACAACCAAACCTGAGTTTGACAAATAAAATAAAATATTAATTTATTTTTATTATTAATATTGTTAAGAAAAAAATTTTAATTAAAATATTATAGATATTAAGTGAGATATTATGTTGATGGTCCATATTTCTGTTTTTCCCTATAATACTACTACCCACTACAATGTGTTTTGTTCTATATATTTATAATTATAACATTTTCGAAGAGAAGAAGTGGAAAAATAATTTCCTGAAATCAATTATTTTAATTCGTTAGTTCTTTACAGAAGTTTATTTTTTAAGTATATTTGATATTTCCAGTGGTTAAGTGTCAATGCGCAACATTGACCGAATCGATATTTTACCACTTTTGGACAATTTATTGCATTATTCCTTTCTTTTTCATGTGATAAATTACTATAACATACCAAAATGTACCAATTCGCTGCAAGTCAACATGTTAAACATTATTTATAACCTATTCAATATAGGTACAAATAAGTGTCGAATACATTTCTGTAAAATACGTTCTAATAATTTATGTTTCTCTTGTCGAAACGTTGTCGATGCTGGGCATATACTCGTTCAAAAATATTATTGATTAAAAGTTTACAAAATATTGACCTACGTAAGACTAGGTACGTCAAATATTTATATTTATACACGCGATTCTATTTCGAAATAATATAGTATCGACACTTTTTGATTGAAAACAATTTGAAAACGTTGAAATTGCATGTTGTTCGGTCATTCGCGTATATATAGTTTTACGTTACAACCGTAAATCAACTGACGCCAAGTGTATGTATTTCGTTACAGCAATACGTATAATATATAAAGAATACGCAGAAAAAAAACCTGTCATAATACTCGGTGCTTAAATTGGAAAGAAATTGGATAAGGGACTAGGTGGCTGGGCTTTTAATTGAAAAGATTTTTTCACCCATTGGTTTCCGTTTTTTTACTTTTTTTTCTAATCAAATAGTTTTTAACTAAAATTTAATAATTAAAAAATTTTAAAAAATCATTCTAACTCGTACTCATTTTAAAGCAAAGTAGAAAATAGTATCACCAAAAACTCCAACCACATTTTGCAAAAAAATTTTAGATGGTAAATACATTAATTAGAGATTCAAGTATATGTTTAAAATACATTTAATACCAAAAATAAATACTCTGTGTAATTTTCAAGTAGGTATTTAGAACCCATAACTTTGGACTTTTGAGGAAATAATCATTATTTTAACCCGTATTTTTCGATAGTATTTTCTGATTCTTTTAAAAAAAAATCAACAAATTATCATATTATCAATATTTAAATTTAAAAAAAGCCGGTCAGTAGGTTGTGGAAGCATTTCGCTCGTCGGGTGTCAGTATTGGTGGATGCACTTCGCTACTGGGCAGGGTACTTTTGGTGGATGTATTGAATTTGAATGCAATGATAAATCATTGCATTCAATAAAACGATTCTGAGCGTAGCTT
>JAIPRL010011995.1:0-12647 GCA_025469235.1 Pemphigus obesinymphae
CGGGTAGCGGGGCTTACACACACTAATATTCGTTTACACACGCACACACATACACGGCATTTTCACTTTGTTCAAAAATTGCCTATACAATAACCCCTTAAAATACGCCCGCAGAGAGCCGCCTTAATAATTGTTGGAATTTTCATTTTAGAATCGTCTATATAAAACCATTTAAAAACTGGATGTGAGACAAAAATAACTGCTCGTCTTTTATACCCACCTATAAAACTAATTTAAAAAATAAATTATCAATTTTCTTATAAACACACTTTATTGTATACAATTTTTGTTCAAATAAAACAGAAATAAATATTATGTAGAAATTTATATTTTATTTCTACACAGATTATGTAGGTATTACAAAAGTACAAAAAATAGCAATGGTTTAAGAATAAAAATGTAATTTCATATTTTATAACCTTTTTATTATAATAGTATATTAATAAACTAATAATTATAATACACTTACATTAAAAATTCATCAGTTTTCCTAAATAAATACTAATTATATTAGGATAGGCGACAATTATCTCTTATTAATAATATTATTTTATACTTAGGGTAAAAAAAAATCATTACTATGATATTATGTTTAAGTCTAATAACTATCAAAAAATATTAAAATTAAACAATAAAGTGATTTTATATATACTAACTTTATTTAGTTTATATCATATTATTTTAATATTAGTTCAGAAATGAATATTAGATAGAAACATTCTTATTTTGATACATCTACATACATACATTATAACAAAATTACAAAATAATATCCATAATTTAAAATGTATAAAATTGAAATGAAACATTTTAGAACCTATTTGATATAGTAGTAATAAATTAATAACTAATCTCATTTCGTATATACCTATTAATTATTTAATTTCTTTGTATTAATCAAATTTTACTAAATATTCAATGTAATAATCACATTGTGATTGAGGTGTGTTGGTTAATATTTTTAAAACTAATACATTTATATCACTAATTGAATGAGATGTTAACAAATCTTTAAAAGAATGATAGAATTTTGGATGTTGACCATCTTGATATTTCTCCTGGAATCCATCATTTTTTCTCGTATATCTTCTATAATCACAGTTAAATTTTAAAGCTACATTTAAGTCATCTTTATGTACTGCATGAAAAACTATATCCTACAACAAATTTTCCAAAATGTTAGGTACAATTCACAATAATCATTATTTACATTATACCATAATACGATTATAATATGGTAGGTACCTATTAGGTATAGAGTATCCAATTTTTTTTTTCAAGAATCATGAAAAATTAAATGCACTTAGCGAGCCAAAAGTTTATAAACACAAATTATTTTTAATTTTAGAAAAATATACCGTATAAAAAAATTAAAAAATGTAGGTATATTTTTTTGATTAATAATTTTACATAATTTGTGCTATAATAAAGCCAATTTTGAATTTCCAAACCCATCTATAATCAGCTATGTTTGGGTAATATGTTTCGATTTATTTAAAAAAATTTTAAAACTAACGACGCTGTAGTGAGATATTACACATAATTTTTTAGTCCGTTGGGGGGGGGGCAGTTAAAACTTGTTCACAGGCCGTAGTTTGGAGACCTCTCACTCTATAGTATAAAACAGTTTACAGAATAGTAATATAACCCTTAATTTTATAAGTTTTATACGTATATATCACTATTTTGATACACAATTAATGTTAAAAATTTTCATTTTTCATGTTATAACTTAAATTAAATTAAGTTATATTTTTATAATAGGCTAGGGCTATATCTCGAGAAGTATACCTAAAAAAATTTTTATCATTCTTCCATATTTGTTAAAACTATATCAACTTTCACTTTAACATTTTCAAATGGAAACATACAATTTAAATGATAATTCCTAAATAATATATTTTTTATAGAATTTTTACATCTTGATTTTTAAATTTGATGAATATTATCCGAGTATTAGCATTGAAATTTAAGACACTATTGTTACATTATAGCTATTGCTAACAAGTTAGTACTGTAAATTGTAGTAGCACAAAATATATGGTGATAATATAAAGGACTATAGTACTTCTCCACTTTGTCATGTTTGAAATTTGATTACTATTACTCTGGTAATATTCATCAAATTTAAACAAACAAAACAAAACATGAAAATTCTTATAAATTAAGAATAATAAGTTCTTTAAGAATTTATAATTTAATCATGGGATACATTTAAAAATCGAAAGTTGATATAGTTTTAACTTTTAATAAATAAGGAAGGGGGATAAAAAAATTTTTAAATATTAATTAATATAGAATGGAGTACCTAGGTACCTATAAAAGTACTTTCTGAGATATAGCCTGACCCATAATATAAAAATTAACTGTATAGGTATTTAATATAATTTATTTAGTTTTTTCGATTCTTTTTACTACACGTGAGTACAAATTTTCTATTTATATTTTATAGATACCTACATACTTAATCTATTTTGATTTTTAAAAAAATCTAATTTGAGATGAAAACAATATCATTAAATTATATTTAAAGTAAATATAAAAATGTGTGTATGTTATATAGGTACATGTTTTTACTTACTTCATAATTGGTTTGAAGCATTTTTCTTCTTAGCATATATCGTCCATATTGAAATGGGTTTTGAACTCTTTGAATTGGTTTGATACGTTCTCCATAAAAATAAGTTTCTACTTTTTGGTATTCACGTTTATATTTTGACAGCGTAAATAAAATGTAACATGATGTATATTGTTGGACCTCTTCCGATTCATTGGGTACGTTTGATAATACAAATTGTAACATCGACTGATCCATGGCTCTTACTTATTCTAAACAGATAAATTGTTTATTTTTAACAAAAAATCATACACCTACCTACTTACAAATATTTTTAAGCATAATATACGAGGGGTAGACCACTATTGAAAATTTTGTATGCCAGATTTCTGATTTCCATATAATTTAATTCAAAGATTTTTCTGTAAATTACACTTGGATTTGAGTAACAGATATATTAGGTATTTTATCACCATCAATACTTTACTTATTTTTTTTTTTTTTAGTGAGATTATGTCCTATTTATACTAACCTGAGAGAATTTGATTTGAGGTAAATATTTGAAGGGGATGTTGCCTTAACGAAAATTTATATGGGAGGATTTTGACCGTTTGCCCCACTATTTGTGAAACTTATTGTGCTTTCTGCTAGAAAATTATCTGACGACGTCTGGTTGATGAAATAAATAGTAAATATAAAAATATTATTGTCAAACAAGAAAAGTTCATAAATTTAAAAATATGGCTGAAATTTTTACTTCCCTTTCAATAAAAACCATTCAACGAAATTAAACAACAGCTGTTGGACAGTCACAATTGTACAATTATTTGAAAACTATAATAATAATCAATTATAACTGGTAAGTACAAACTAATATGAAGCTAAATCATAAAAATAATAGGTAGACTTTTAAAATTTTAACCTTGCTTGGTCCTTTTTAACAACTATGTGTTCATCTATCCAGCGCGAACCAACAGCCGAATTTAATACATAGGTATATGCAATTTAAAGTGTATCAATATTTTTTTTTGTAATTTGAGCTTATAATAATTAGTTATACACTAGGTAGGTAGTATAGTATAATAATAATAAGTGCTCTTGTATGTTTTAACTATTTCCAGATAACACTCAAAGTCCTAGGATATCTATTGGACAAATTCTTTGTATATCTATAAATAGATACCATTCCATAAATATTTATATTTTATTCATCCTTAGAACATCTTTAAGACATCCATGATAATAATGGTAAAAAATGTATAAATAATATTTTATAAACACCAATTCTATTGTCGAATTTGTTATCTCAGCTATGGTTATTTCTATCATTATTTTGTTTTGACATTCTGTGATTCTTTCTCACAATAAAATTGTAATTTCAAATTTGTAATTCAGATTATAAATTATTATAAACTCAAATTACAAAAATAATGTACTTTTTACTGCATATAACACATTTAAACCAACTATATCATCTTCAGTGTGAACCAAAAAAAAAAATGAGAAGTGTAAAAGTTTTGCGATTTAGGTTCATAATAATTTATAGGTACCTAGTATAATAGTGCTCAAGTATGTTTTAATTGTAATGCATATATAAATTTTAAGCTTGCTAATAGGAAATTGATAGTTAGTCTAGGCATGCTCCAACCGGGCAAAGTTAGAAAAAGATAAAGGATCTAGACCTAACTAACAAATAACTGAAAATTTATTTTTAAATTTTGAATACCTATCTTAAAATTTAAATATAATTTATATATACCTACCTCCTATCCATATATAATACATACAAATTGTCTCGTTCAAACAGGTACCCGAAATTCCATTGACATATTCATCAGTAGGTAGGGGATAAGTTGGTAATGTGTCTATCTTTGATGCTTAGGCTGCAGGTTCAAACCTCGATTGAGTAAATAAATTTGTTGCAAAATTTACAGCGCAATTACATGGTGTACTACATGCCATCATGAAAATAAAATAATTGAATGCTTTTTTTTTTTGGATATTTTAAAAAATATATCCATGCCGTGTGGGGTTACTTTTGTAAAGAAAGATATTTGAGATTTCCTATTTCTGCATATTTACTGCGATACATGGGATATACCTATATGGGATTAGAATAGGCTATTATTTTTAAATGTAAAACCACGTTATCCCACAAGAGCGGACATTTCGATGTATATGGGGTGACCTACGGATGTTTTAGATGAATTTTCGCGACTACCTACCTATAATGTGATATTCCATATACTTACCTACTATGAAACATATCTCATTCAATATGTATTTGGAACGTACTAATTCCATAATATCATAGTCTGGGTAAATATTAAAAATCAGTTATATAGGTATAGTAAATACTTACTTAAAAATATTCAGCAAGTCAAGAAACACGTGCACATACAACAATCAAGAGACATTGTGCGAATCGGAACACGAACTAACATAACGCGATAAACGGTTCAGCACGACGAACACATAAACGGGTGCTGTCACGTTGGTAAATCCGAAATGGCGATTGTGCGGATATTTTTATGGTAAACAACAACACTTTACATTATGTATTATTATAGTACTCGACACTTGGACAATATTATTCACATTTGCAATTTGTCTACGTTTCTACGTGGGATTTTGACAGTAAATATAAACAATATGATATTATAATAGATAGTAGCATTGATTATATATTATATTATATATATTATTATAATTTATATTATAATGTAGTAGGCATGGTTGAAATATACTTCTTTATATTTCAACCACGGTAGTAGGTACATAATAATATTATCTAAATAGCGTGCCTATACTGGCTACGACAGTGCGAGTGCGGACGTGCGACGCCCAGTATCGCCACAGTATAGAACAAACTGAAAATAATGTACAAACTACAAATATTACAGAAAAAAAATTATAATATAATTATAAATACTACACATATTTTTCTTACCTGGCTTAGGGTTACCATATTTTATTTTGAAAAAGCTGGAACGAAAAATAAATTATACCTACTATATATTTTAAAATTTTGAACAAAAGTGCCACCATCCCCTAACTAATTTTTCTTTGTTTACTCTGCAGTGTATAAATTAAATATTTTATTTATGTATATTTATATAATTAATATATTTAATATATTAAATATAGTTACTCTATAATATGCAGTATAAAATGTTAAAATGTAGTGCTTTTTCTGTCAAGAGGATGTCAGCACGGCAATTTTGAAGGGGTTCGTTATATAGACATTTTTTTAAGAAAAAATGGAAATCTAACAATTGAAACATTTTTATGTGCATTTTAAAAATTAATAATTATCGGTCCCGTTACTATATCATTTTTTATTATGGTTGTTTTTTATGAATTAATACAATTTTATTGAAAATATTTCGTTTGCATTTCTCATTTACTTAAAAACATCGTAGAAAGATGAAACCAAAAATAAATGATAAAAAACAACATTATCTATAGGGCCCTGCGGAACCGTTTTGTAATTAGGTAACCTATGTACATTTAAACACGTTTTATGATTTATTAGGAACTGAGGATTAGGTGGTAGAAACTAATGGGTGATAATGAACAAGTATTTACAAAAAGGCTGGTTGAGACAGGGGTGTTGAACTATGGAAGGGAATATAAAAGAAATGTGGGAAAAGGTAGCAGATGGTGTTAAGAGGGTTGCTAAATGCTAAGGAAGTCGTTGGCGAAAGTAAAGGTAGTATGCCAGAGGATAAGCAAACATGGTGTTGGGTTGAAGAAGTGCAAGAAATAATATCAAAGCAAAAAATGTAGTTTAAGAAATAGCAAAGAACCAGAGAGAGGAAGAAAAGACCGATAGAATATAAAAGTCTATACTTGCAGATGTTCGCGAACAATTTTAAAATTTTACAGAAATTAAAAATAAAAAAAATAAGATAATTGTAATTTAGAAATTCCATCAAACAAACAAATAACAATGAATTAAACAAGTTAATTTAAAAAAATTACTTTCTATACACCGATAAGTAATACTCACAATTATAATAACTATTAAAAAAAAAATTATTTCATAATTTTAAAAGTAAATAACCGTTCGTTAAATTACTCTAGTAATAATATTATTATTTATTAATAAATATAAATATTAATAGCCATTATTTTATTAAATATAGTTTCTTGGATTCGACTATTACGATATAAATCATAATTATTATATTTTAAGTGAAGATGTTTTTGTAATATTAATAATATTTCAATAATATAACATTATTATTTTATTTTTATTTTTATTAGTATAATACGGGACGAGCCCAAAAAATATGAGTGAGGCAATTTGATTACTTAAACAGTAATTTAAAACTAAAACTAACTAAAACTAGTTGACTGAAATCACTGAAAACTGGCAAAATCTATGAATGAAGGCTCCTGATTAGCAGTGCACATAAGTCGGGTAATTAAGGAGTTGTCGAGGAAATTAGACGGAGAGAGTGGAATATGGAAGGGGACAGATGAACGATTGAAACGGGAAGAAATTTTAAAGGTAATAAGTGACAGGAGGCTAGGAGAATCGATTTTGTTTGTAAGAATATTAGAAAGAAAAGATAAATTGTATGAATGCCTGCGGACGGAGAGAGGCTAGAGAGATTAAGAAGGTCTTGAACAGGAGAATAAATTATATTACATATCTAATAAGTACCATTGGTACTTAAGTATTATAAAATACATATAATATGAGTATGTTATATTTAAAATAATATTTAAATATATAATAAAATGCAACTGTAATAAAAAATATATATAATAATCATTTAAAATAATATAATAATAATTATTTAGCTATTATATTTACACATATTTTATATGTAAATTAAAGTGAATGTAAAATAAAAATTTTTATAATAATGTTTATTATTTATTATAAAACATACATATAATTCTTACAATTATGAATTATCGTTTTAATATAATATATAATAATATGTACCTACATAATATATAAAAAAATTATAATCCTTACAAAAACGTGATTTTTAAGTTGTAATATAGTACATATAATGGTTATTTTTGTGTCATACAGATTAATTTATTTTGTAAACAATTGCTAATGTAGAAACCGTTCTCCAAGAGATCATACCAAGTAAAATAATTTAAAATGTAAAAACCGTTTCAAGCGATGATTATATCATTTTGATAAAAAATTGATTGTGTCTGCATAGGGTTTTAAAACTCTCATGAGATGATACCTGAATATTCTAAAAGAATATATAATATGTAAGTATATTAGTAATTAAATCAATATTAGTTCGATTAAAATATTATTAGCCACTCGTTACGATGTTTATAATTTATTTAAAATTGCTAATTTTTTTTAGATTCTAAGCAGAGCGATGAAACTAGTGGTTTTACAATGATGGTTTATTTTTTTTTCTGTGTGAGCAACTTTTGCACTAGAAGAAGTTAGATAAGAGTTTGGGAGTAAATAATTTTTTGATGCAAATTGGTTCTAGTTGGTACTTTGAAGAAATCATTTTACAATTTTTCGTGTAGTTTCCTCAAGCGTAAAACTATATAACTACCTTTTATAACGAAAATATTCTATAGGTACATATGTGGGAGAAAAACAGAACAATAATTGTCATGGTTTTTTATTACTTATATATTTTTATATTAAGTTCCGCTTAATTGTTTTATTGAATGCGATGGTTTGTCATCATTGCTTTGAAATTCAATACGCCCACCAAGAGTATATCCTGTTCGATAAGCGAATAGCGCTTCCACTTCTACTGACACCTGAAAGGCGAAGTGCAGATTTTAAATTTATAACAATAGGTTTCTGTCATTTCTGGTAATTTTTTTTTACGCTTAAAATTCGAAAATTTAAAAATGACCTCATTAAAGCACCAATTAATTAATAGCTACCTACCTATATTAATAATGAGCTTTTTATTGAAAATTCATACTCTACTCAACTCTTCTGCTCGAATTTGTGTGTAAGTCCTTACATAAAAAATAAAAATTAAGACACATCATTTTAATTAGTAAAACCAATATACACACGGAATCAAAAACTCAACTAAAATTCGGGTTTTTCATTTTAATATCAATAACGTATTGGATATAATAATGAGATTGGGGTGTGCAGGTTGGACCAGCTATCTTGCTCAGGACTAGAACTTTTGTAGGATAAACTGTGCACTTAATTTCGTTGATTGTACAAAAATGCGGTTGTTAATTATTATTATAGTGATAATATCCATTATTCCATTTATATCTCCTACAGTCGCATGTATATTGTAATGCTATGTTAAGGTTGTCTGCGTGTATAATATGAAACACTGTTTCCTGCAATAAAATATAAACAATAAATACATTTTGCAATAGAAACTACCATAGAAACAGTTAACACATTTATAGTTTAGTTTTTTTTTTGTCGGAAACATAATATTTATTATTTACACCAATGGAAATACTCGTATACTCATAATATGACGCACGGGTCTGATACGAAATCTCAACAGGTCAAAATCCCGCATTTTAAAAGTTTATTGCATTGCTCTAATGCATTCCTATGCATTCTTTTATTTTATATTCATAATATATGCTTTTTAAAGCATATATTTTTTATGTATTTTAAAACGTTTATTTTTAAAATTTTAGATTTTCAACATATTACTAACGTGTTTTGTTTTGGGAATGTATTTTATTGGGGACAATTAAAAAATTACTTTTTTAAAATACAAACTACTTGGAATGAATTTTCTATTACAAAGCTCTTTAATTAAAAATATATATTTTACTTTCTTTACCCTCAAAAATTGTAAATTAATAAGTTTCTTCCTACGCTTAAATTCTAGCTCAGAATCTTTCAGATTTAAAAAGATATTGCTATTCGATAATGAGTCGAATATTTTGAAAATTATAAAACGTTAAAATAGTTTATTTTTAAATACTAAGTACTGAACTACTTAAAAATTATTTGTATGATGTTTAAGTATTCAAAAAAATCTTATAAATTTCCTATACAGAGCCTTTAAAAAATTGAGCAGTAGACGTATCACCCTTCAACTTTAATTAGTTATAAGTATATAGAACATTTTAACCAATTTTTACTAAGTTACAAAATTAAACAATTGAAAACCCATTTACTACTTATACCTATGTTTAAAATTGCAAAATCATTAACTAACAATAATCAGACTAATATTGTTCTTACATGAGAATGTAAAGAAAAAAAAATCTCTATAAAAACCTATCAAAATCTGATTTTCTGAAAAAAAAAAAATGGATTTTTCTGGTTGTTGCAGGGATTTTAATTATTATAGAAATTTAAAAATCAAAAAAAACAAATACGAATATATATCCTTACACGTTATATAGTCGATACTATCAAAGTGTCAAATTATCTACAACAATCAGAGCAGTGCAATGAACTTTTAAAATGCCGGGATTTATCAGGATTTTGATTGTCGAGATTTTGAATGCCTCCCCCAGCTACAACAAGTGACAAAATCAGGTAGGTATTGTGTTTAAAATGATGTGTCATGGGTAATTGTTTTTATTTTAGATCTGAATATCACTGACAATCGGTCATAAAAATGAATATGATAGTAAGGATTTAACACTGCAGTCTGCACTTTTTAGTTTTTTAGAATAAATTGTCCTCAAATTAAATCGTGTACATTTATTATCAATAGTTATTCATCAAAATTAATTGATTTCCCATATAATTTTAAATACAAACATCCTTTTTTTCCGGGTTTTGCATGTGTCAAGTTAAAATCATTCAGACAGATAATTCTACTGTATTCAGTATAACAGTATACCATTATAATAGTGTGGCAATAATAATAGTGATTGTAAATTGAATACTAATATAATATTAACCAAATATAATATAAGATATGACTATATATATAATATAAATATAAATATTAAATTGAACACAATTCATATAATCTATTTAAAATATTAATCATTATCTCGCACTTTAAAATGTAAATAAAGTAGATAAGCAATTAGATGTTTTAGAATGTCAACAATTTATACCACTATATGTACCTACGTCTAAACAAAAAAATTGTTTATGAATTATACTTTATAACAGAGGTTCTCAAACATTCATTTCACCCAAGTAAGTTGTGAGAAAATTTTTGGTATGTCGCAAAAAGAAAACATAAAACTTTGATTATAAGCATTTTTTTAAAAATAATTTTAATAATTATATTCTTATGTACACATATTTTAACAATGTCATTTGTAGCCCATAGCTATAGATACAATAGTTAGTAATAGGTACTAGGTAATAGCATGTAATAGGTAGGTATATTTATTTAGTAGGTACCACGAACTACTAATAAGTAATAACTATTTGTTTCTATTAAAAGTTTGAGAACCTCCGCTTAGAATAGAATATAGACTATAGCTATTACGATGTACTATAATCTTTCACCAAAATAAAAAATACATAGATACATATACTGACTAATTTAGGTATATATTTACTTGTTACCTATTTGCTGGCCTAAATAGAATATATATTATGCACTAAAGTATACACATGAGGAATAAAACTAGCAATTTTAATCTTTATGTAAGAATGTACTTAATACACCTAGAATACCTACCTACACGCATAGAAATTTCCGAGTTGATTTTACAACATATATAGGAGTGTTAAATTGAAAAATTCAAGTTAATAGTTTTTTTCATTTATACCTACAAAAACTTTTTCGGTAGTTACTACAACAATTAGTGTAGATTATTTGAAAATTGTTATGAATCATCGTGACTGAAACTAAATCTTAATTATTGAACAATCCGAGCTTATTTAACATTTTTAAGTGTTATCGTAAAATTAATATTAGATATAAACCTACGATTTATTGTAAACACCATTATTATAGTTGGGATGACATTTTGACGAGTGTTGTTAAGCTTATTTTATTTAACCATACGATGTGTCACTGTAAAACGTTTATTAATGGTAAATTTACAACAATATCACTATTTGTAACAACATTATTATTAGTTACGATAAATATTCGAAAAGTGTTGATTCGACATCAATATGATTTTATTTTATTACACGGAGAATTATTTTAAAACGCGTATTATCTGTCAATTTACAATAATATTTTAGCCACCTTTATCATGAAAGTCGAGAGTCAGGTGGTGTTGATTCAACTACAAAATTATTTAGTTTTATTACATTGGTTGTTATCGTGACTAACTCTGTCGTTCTAACAACGTCGATTGAATAATTTAGTCTAACCTAAAATGACATTTTATATTGTTTTTTCGACTCGATCTCGTGCGGATGGCACACCTCGTGTATATTAAATCAGCTACCTATAATTTTATTTTAATATAAGTAGGTAGGTACCTACCTAATTTAATTATCGTGAATATTATTATAATATTAGTGTGATGGGACCGAATACAAAATTCTTCATCGAGGTATAAACAATTAAACTTAAAAAAGTATACAATATAATTTATTAAAATATTAGCTGATTTATCAATTTTCGTAGTATTTATAATATAGAAATTTTATGAAGATATAAATAATAATTGTTTAGAGTATACAGTTGGCTGTACTGTAGTTAGTTTTAGCATAGTACATGATAGAAGCCACACTGAGAGGTGATAACAGTTTGTTTACAAATTTCCGAGGCTCCGCCTTGAAGTTAGCAACGAGCGCTCCGAGGCTCCGCCTAGAAGTTGCAAACGTTTATTCCTATGAAACGACAACCAAATCCTGGGAACATAATGTGGCAGGAAATAGTAGCACCAACATATCGATCCCTTCCAACGACGGAATACTAATTGCTACATTTAAATAACATTGTATATTGAATGTATTAAATAAATTAAAAATAAAATAATATATTTAATATTGGCTCTTATTATAAAAAAATATATCATGATAAAATAATTATCCTATATTTTTTTGAGGATTTAAATGCTCAGGACTTTATGGGGACCTATATGATGTGGGAGGTCCCTGTGGGAGGATCTAAGGATCAAATATTCAAGGATAGATACATAACCTATCTTATGACACATTTATGTTTACCAGTCCTTGTTTATCAGACCACATTTTTTTGCACCTGTT
>JAIPRL010011996.1:0-12645 GCA_025469235.1 Pemphigus obesinymphae
GGTATGAATGTAAAGATCGGAGCTCTCCTCCTGGTAGAAAAAGTGTTTACAGAAAAAAAAAAAAAAAAAATAAAAAAAAAAAAATAAACATCATTGTAAAACCATAAGCTTCCTCGCTACGCTCAGAATCTAAAACTTTTATGTCCATGGAATAATTTCAATCATCTGTATTTGAATAACTTTTTTTTTAAACTTTTAACAATATGAGGCATGTCGTGAACAAAAAAAAAAAAAAGTCGGGAACCACTGTAATATAAAACCATTTAAAGTTTCCAAAATTTTCAAAATTTTGAACATATGTCATATCTAATTATGAGTATAGTAATATGAAATATCTAATTAAATAAAAACAATTTTTAAAAAGTGCTTCCTTCGTAATTGTTATGAAAAAAATCGAATATTTTTTTCAAAATTAAAATTGATATAGGTACTTATTGTGACGTTCTGATGAAATTAGAATCGTTTATTTGAGTAAAAAATATACATTTTTTTGAAGTTATAAAATAGATAGTTGACATTTGCACGCGGATGCGTGTAATGGCTTCCGTATTTTTTTGATACGGGTTACTAATACTAATGACCACGTACGCTTCACAGAAACACAAAATCGTACAAGGGAATTATAGTAAATTTCCTAAATAATACTCCTTAGAATCGTGTGGTGTGGAGGCCTCTTAAAAATAAAAGTAATTTCATTGCATGAAACATTTGGTTAATGAAAATGTAATGTCACTACATTTTTGGAATGTAACGAGTAATTTAAATTTTATTACTCTTAAAAAGAACGTGCCCAAGACTGCCAATCAAGGATTATTCGATAGCTCTGCTGGATATGACTTTATATCCAGATAGAATTATATGCCCTGTATTAGAGAGGCCTAAGAATACACATACGGTCGATCGTAATTGCAATCATCCAACATAATTATGGGCAAGGCTGGGCAAGTTAACGATATTTTTTAACTCGTTAAGTTAAGTTAATTGAAAATAATATAAGCTAAGTTAAGTTAAAAGTTACTCGTATATTTTTTATTAACATTTAAAGTTAAAAGTTAACTTTGAAAAAAAAAGTAACTTAACTTAGTTAAAAGTTAAAATTTCCTAATTAGGAAAAAAAGTCGATATACCTATTATATCGTAAAAAGGTAAAAAAGGATGGTTATTCTTTACGCTCAAAAAAACTACTCGGGACTTCTTCTGCCTGAAAAAGTGTATATGTACATGTAAAAATAAAAATACAACACGTAATTTTAAAACCCATGCATAAATAAGAAATCAGAAAATAACTTCTAACTGCCAAGATACCTACATTATTGTTTGATTCATACTAATATATAGTGTAAAATAAGCAGTACCTACTACTTCAATATATTTTCTATACTGGATGGACATAAATACCAGCCTCCATGTAGTTAAAAAGACCGGACTCAGCCCAATATTCGTGAACGGCCAACGTCGTGGCGTGTGCGTCAGTGGTACATGACATGGATTCTTAACGACCAAAAAGTAAAATCCCATTAAAAAATTTGCATTGTTCTTCGGGCAAAATTTAACTTAATTTAGATACTTTTGTATAAAGTTAACTTGAAGTTAACACGTTAGTTTTAATAAAAAAAGTAACTTATTAAGTCAAAAGTTAATCTGATAAAAAAGTAACGCGTTAAGTAACTTAATTAAAATTAATTTAACTTTTTAACTTAATTTTAACTTTTAACTCGTTAATGCCCAGCCTTGATTATGAGAACCCTGGAAATAGGTGTCCAGTGAGAATGCAAGTACCTTCTAATAGGTTATCCTGTAATACTAAACATCTCTGCACAGGTCAACCACTAGTCGATCAATTTCGTGTTTAGAACAGTGTTAGGGATTAATCTTGGGTTGTCCTACCAATGTAAACTTACAAATTAGTCTGTATCACGGGAAAGTGGAGCTCCACCTCACGGTATCTAGGTACTCTTCGAGATTGAGGAGCTTATCTCGGATGAGACCATAGTTAGACGATATATAACTACCAACCCAGCAGGAGAGAAGCGGTTTATGTATATGGTTTACTGTAGCCGATCTCAAAAAGACCTCCTTTGTATTATCCTTAATGGCTAAATGGCCTTATGGCTAACACAAGGTGGGTACAGATAGCAACGATATCACGATATAAAATCTGATTTATCACTCTGGTTACTGTTTATTAGTTGCTAGATGAATAAAAACTTTGATTTCTTATTATTAATCTAGATCACGATTTAAATATTAATCAGTATCTTTTAGGTTATGATATTCTGTTATCACTAACTAGTAGTCCAAATTGTATTTACCGATTTGCTTTATAGAAATTCAAAATTAAGTATATCATTACCTATTACTTATTTTGTACTTAAGTTTGACAAAACAAGAAAATATATTTTGAATTTTTTTATATTTTATCTAAATTATGTTTGTTCAACCAGTGCTATTAAGTAACCACTCTAGGAGTTTAAAAGGCGATGTCCACAAGAGATATCTTGAAAAAATAAATTTAATAAATATTAAAGATCCTTATATATTACTTAAAGATACTAATATACTATGGACAACTGACTTAGACTTAGTTCCTTCAGTAACATATCCTGACATTTTTAATTACCTTGTACTAATAAAAATTGCTTACACGTTAGATGAATTTACAGCCTATAAAAATTTAGAAGATTATAAATTGTTTGTCATTGGGTGGATTTCAAATCCGAAATGGTACCTATGTAGTTAATGAGAAAGTGTTTGTAGTTGCTGAGGTAAGGTTTAAATGATTAAATTTTTTTATAATTATTTAATGCTTAATATTTTATTAAGTAGGTAACTCATTCACAACGATTGAACGAAGGTAAATTATTACCTGGCTTGTAGTAAAATCGTGTGGAGAAGTTGAAGTAGCTCATTGTATTTGCATTGCTGGTTTAGGTGAATGTTGACCTCATGTTGCAGCTTTATTATTTTAATTAGAATATACTTTTATGAAAAAAAAAAAGAGTCTACTAAATCTGTTACGGATGTATCTGCATACTGGATAACAGAACCAACAAGCTTTACCCAGTAAAATTGAAGATATTAACTTTAACCGCTCCAATAATATGATAATTGGTCAACTTCCTAAACAAAAATCTAAGGCAAAATGTATTAATAGATTACCTAAAACATTAAATGATTATCAGACATTTCATAATTTCATGTCTAAACTACAGGCTGTCAACAGCAAAGCAAGCATTTTAAAAGTAATATCATTATACAATTTGACATTTATTGAAAATAATTTTCCGATGAAACTTACTAATATGTACAAAGACGAATGTGCTGTCCTTAGTAGAGAAGAATTAGTAGCTATAGGTCATGACCTACATTTTTCTTTAACTGAAGAAAATTGTAATGAAATAGAGAGCTCAACCAGAGCTCAATTTGAATCTAAAGATTGGTAGGTACCTTTACAGAACTGGACGCAATACGGCTTTAAAAACCAAAAATGTTTATTGTGTAAAATCTTTAGAATCAAATAAAAGTCTTATTAAATGTATATGCTATCCATTGGATAAAAAAGTTTAATAAAGGAGCAACTAAATGGGATAAAAACTATGAAGATTCTGGAAAAGCATCATATTTTAAAAAATTAAAAATTGACCACATTAATTTTTCAATATTTATTTCTGGGTTGATAATTAATTCAAGTGTTCCATACATAGGAGCAAGTACAGATGGAATTATAAATTGTGATTATTGTGGAAAAGGTTGTTTGGAAGTTAAGTGTCCATACAGCATAGTACAAAATGGGAAAATTGAAAATTTGGTGTATTTAAACGATGGAAAATTGCAAATGAATCATACTACTACAAATTATAAACCCAACTTCTGTTATGTGGAGTTAAGTATGGTGATTTTGTAATTTTGTCACCTAATGAGGAACGTTATGTTGAACGCATAAATATTAATTATAAAATATGCAATGAAATAATGGACAAAGCTAAATGGTTTTTCTCCTTTTAAATCTGAACAAGCGGTAGATTTAACTTTCGGAAGAAGTCAATAAAAAGATAATGATTTGTCAACAGACTTATTTACACATCCAAATACAGCACATAAAACCGGCATTTTGAAATTTAAAGGAATATAAACTTAATTATAAAACTTATTAAACTATAATTTTCATTAATTTGTTGGACTATCAGATAAGGATGAGAAATAATTGATAAGGATATACTATCAACACTAAAATTATCAATAATAATATTGAGAAATAGTTAAAAATTATTTGGTAGTCATTAGGTATGTAGGTACTTTTCATTCTATTTACTTTAAATATAAAATCATATATCTATAATATATTATATTATAGAATTGATATTGTAAATATACATAATAAAAATTGATATAAAACGCGGAATTGCATTCTTGCTAATATCCGAATCGACCCTAAATTACTCGAACAAATATTTATTATGTAATAATTTGTATGTAAGTTGTAACCGTAACTGGAAATTAGGTTAAAAAGTTCAATAATCGAATTATCTTTTAACGCATGAAATCCGAATAAATAATTCTGCTCCGAAAAAAAATGATGGACTGAACTTCCTTTAAAAAATGTTTATACTACAGCGTATAGTGAATTATTTACTAGTTATTTACTATATAACTAGTGCAATATGCAGTGGTTGGTATTAAGTAATAACTAAAACTAAAAAGTCAATTTTTTTGATGTTTAAACTTTTAAACTCAATTATAGTTATAATTTATAATTATTTTTACCATTAACTAACTAACTTAACTTGTTTGCATTTTATTTGTATTAATATGTCATTTTACAGTTAATTTTTAGAATTATTTAACGAATATTTTATAAGGGGGTAAAATGTGTTTGTGAATTTGTTATCAATTTTAATTTAAATCCAAATATATGAATATAAATTAATTTTTCATCTACTTTATTATAATTTTTTATACTTCATACACTTTTTAAAAAAACTTTATTTAGTAGGAATATTAGGATTTATTTGTAGGATATAGGTAGGTACTGTAATAACGAACGTGATGTCATACATTTTATTAAGAACATACATACATTCATATAAAATATAATTAAATTTACCTTATGCCTATATAACCTAGATAAGTGATATTCTGATAACATCTGAAAATGGGTAGATAATAACTGCACCAAACGACAAACGACCACAGAATATAGTTAGATAATAATAGATATACATAGTTGGTATGGTTCAAACTAGTTTTGTGTGCAATGCTATATAATTTGTACGGTGTATTTTTCGCCGGAGAGGGGATAAAATAAAACTGCACGTATGTAAACGGTGTATCATACATACATTTTTCAAATGTGCGCAACGGACAGCGCTGTGGTAGCGTCGAGACAGTCTGTGGCGGAGACCATGGCATAAGTAAATAGGCATGTCAGTTAGATATCATGACGTAGAAAATGTTCTTCAGACATGGAAAAAAACAAAATTCATGGAAAAATTATTTTCGGCTTAATTTCAAATTATTGTAATATTGTTATGAATTAAAATATCTATTAATAAAACACTTGCATTATAATTTTGTTTATTCAAGACGTGTTTCACCTTTGTTCCTTAAACAGTACATAACATATATTATTATTATTATTTATATATTATTATTTAGTATATTTTTTATTGTTTTTAATAAAATATATTGGTACCTACACAATTAAAATGCCAAATTGTATGTTACCAAGTTGTCCGAATAACTCGTGCAGAAGATCTAAAAGGACATTAGTTACCTATTATAGTAAAAAAATGTATTCAATAAAACAAATAACTAATGTAGAAATTAACCTCAGAAATCACAGTTTAAGATATAATCGTGCTCTGAATTCCATATTGATATTATATATATATATATATATTATATTCACAGATAATCTATCATTTGACTTCAATTAGATACACAAAATCATGAGAAAAGGTTGGTATTGAGCATTCTAATAAATTTATTTTAGTTCGGAGACCACGAACATTTTGGTAATAACCAAGTAGATGTGAATAAGTACAAATAGAAGACTTATTAAAATAAAGATTACGCTTAAATTTGGAATTATTAAAGATTGTTTTAAACGTATTTTCATTAATACAGGCTTCAGTCCTAGGACTTGGTTTTTTTTTTAATTTTTACAATTTTTGGAAGGTCATTGAAGAAATGAGCTTTGATGTCTTTTTCACCAGAGTCGATTCTGCTGTTGAATTCAGTATAGACTTCCTTTATGAGACGCTGTTCTGTTTGAGTACGATCTTTGACTATGGAGATATTTTTTACAGATGTTGAGGAATCACGTTTTAACTTCATAAATGAGACCATAACTTTATCGAAATCACACAGATTACATAAAATCAATTCCAACAGTTTTTCTTTATTTGTTGTTGAACGACCTAGTCTTAATATATTAACAACAATATCTGGATTAATAGTACATAAATTAAACAACTCACTTATGTAATTCGTATCGGATCTAATGCATTCATTGATATTAGTAGATATAGACTCCTTAATACCATGAATAATAATATTTGAAGAACGCTTTTGGATTTCAATAATCTCACTAGTGATTTCCAGAGAAATATCTTTTGGCTCGGCGTTAACAGAAGACTTCTTTTGAATTTCCAAAGCAAGAATCCTATCTTCAAGATACTCAACTTTTTCATTGCATTCGACTAATGTAGACTCTAATTTAGACAGATAATGACTTTGAATTAAGATGACTTAATGTCATCTGTGCGACTGTTTATGGACTCAAAACTCTTATTTTGGTTGGTGGAATGTGTATTAATCATTGTTGCTAGGTCGTCTAATGTGAGTGATTTATTTGGTTTAGTAATATTTGGGCTGCCAGTGGATTTGGGTGAAATAGGCATATTAGTAGAGTGTTCAGATCAAATCCAGATACTACTTTGTTCATTGTAAACATTAAACGTCTCGAGTGGTATGTCCAAGCAAGATGAATGAAAGCAAGTGTAACAAATCGAACAACTGAGATATGTAGACGACGGGTGATACCAAATTTACAAATGGGGCAGATAATCGGCATTAATTAGACTATTAGATGCTTAATATACTTAAGCGAACCAAAAGTAATTAATTGATTATTGTGAATTTGTACCTATATAATTTAATAATCAAATATACTTGATACTATAAATCGGTCGATATAGTATGAACCATGTTTATGAACAATAACAATATTATATGCAATTAAATTTGAAATAATATCAGTTTGGTAATTGCTTTAAAGATAATAAATAATAAATCAATGAACTTGGCGTAATGAGCGGCGAAACGGCGATAACAGCCTGCACTCTGTAATAAAGTATATCAGGTAGATGAAGAAAACTTCCAATTGATATTATAAAACTGTAATATAATATGATATAACAAGAATTTTTTTAAAAAAAATACTGGTATAAGTAAAATATATTTATACTGAATACACTACACACAATTTGATTGATGTATGACACAACTAATCAATAAATTAAAAAAGCATAATGTTTTGAGAATAATAACAAAATAAATACGGAGAGAACAAACCATTGAACTCTAATGATAACTGGAACGCTTACTAGCCACATGATCAATGTAAATAAAACCGAGCGAACGTGTTAGACAGAGATAACGAATAGATTAGGAGTTGCTTTTTCCGTCTTTCACACAGATAGTGTCATAAAAATTGAATATTGTATTGAATATGTATTTATTTTTGTATCTTTAAGTTTATAGTGTTTTTAAATTAGTTTAAAGTAATATTTAAAAGGTTCAAAACTTCAAAAGATTATTTATTATTATTTCTATATATTTAAAAAAAATTTATTTCATTTTTTCAAAGTAGATAGGTAAGTATGGTCAATTTTTGTAGTGCATATAATTGCTCATGTTCCAGGTAACATGAAAATATATAAACATTAAAATTATAATATTCAATATTATATAAATATTTTTTTTTTCGAGTTTATATTCATTGGATTTTTATTAAACGAACCAAATTTAAATGTTAATTATATATTATAAAATAAATGTTAAAAAACCGAAAAAATATCGTGCAACAATTTCCGATTAGGCCTGACTTGAACCCGGGACATTTTTCCTCAAACAACTTATACATGATGTAGGGGAACATTGATGAATATTCCTTGCTTAAATATTAATTAGGTATTGATTTTTATTTAAATATTTGTTACTTAATAATTATAAATATTGAATAATGATTGTACATTAAATATTAGTATTTGAATATTAGTTAAATAATTACTCAATATTTAATTTTGAATATTTGATTTTAAATCATAAACCCATATTTATTAATATTATACATTGGGAATTTGGGAATTGTTACTTGGGTTTTATACATATAATTTGAAATAAAACATAATATTATTATTTTCCTATTTTAATATAATACTACACCACAATGTAAGTACACTACATAGTACCTACATCGTGTACTACACTAATTAGTATCTCGTTATTCAAGCTCAAAATTATTGAATTAATAACTAATTTTGTTAAAATGAGTTAAGAGAGACATATTGCAGCAAAACCACGATTGAAGATATTTCTATATTTCAATTGAATTATTTTAAATTACGTGCAATACAACATTTTTGTATAAATAACCGCAATAGCACCATGTGTTAAACAAAGATAGCAACTCCTAAAGTATTCGTCATCTCTTTTTAACACGCCATCTCGGGCAACACTGAATAGTGAGCATTCCAGTTATCATTAGAGTTCAATGGCTATACCCGTATTTTCTGTCTCGTCCATCTAATTGGCAATATAACAAAATTATACAACGCAAAATTGAAATTATGGCATTTTGGTTAGATTTAAAGCTTACACTTATTATCAAATTTAACGAGAAAAATAATTTCGAGTGAACCTCATGGGCTTTTTGTAAAATATTGTCAGAAAAAAAGTTACGGCATTTTTAGTTTTTGATATTTTTGAATAGTTTTAACGTTTTCGCCAGACGATATTTTACAAAATGCTCATGTGGTTCACTCGGAAATATTCCTCGCTTTATATTTTGTAATAGGTGTTTATACTGTAAATTTAACCTAAACGCCAAAATTTTCATTCTGCTATGATTTTGCTATATTATCTGTTAGATAGACAGAGACAACAAATGCGGGTGTAACATCCTCTTAATATTCTCTATATTATAAAATAATTTTATATTATACTATACTAGATATCGAAAACGGATTCGTATCGTTCTTGCACAAAAACGTAGAAAACAATAACTTTCTTCATTATTAGACATTGGAAAAATAACCGTGTATCTGAATTTCTGAAAACGGTGGAGTTAATAATATGCGGCATCGAACCCATTCGTTCGTTTTCCACGCTCGTGTACAATATTTTTCGTATACCCACTTGATGTCGCGTTCGGATAATTTCCGAATCGAATTGTCGATCGTTTTGAATGTTTTCGATTTCGACTTGTCTCTTGTTGCACTTCTCGGCCGACCGACGTCCGGAAAGTACGCATAAGCGCGTGCCTGTATTTAGATAACGATGCGAGTACCTAATATATACGTGTGGTAACGTCGTGGTATCCATCACGGTGTAAAACACGGAAAAGACGCGTTCGTGTTTTCGTGTAGGCACCTATACCGCGGTAAGTATATGATAAGTATATGAGCCCGGTTATATACTTGGGTAATATATTATTATCATTATTATAAATGACGCGGCCGGACGGAAACGTAATTTCATTATAATATACTTTGACAGGTCGCCGGGCTCTCTCGCCGGGCCGTGTACGGGCAAGGTCGTAGGTAGCATCTGTCGGGGTCAGGTAATGGCGGGCCCGATGTGGCCGAGTGAAATTATTATTATATTATGTATAGGTACTTTCGTCCGTATGAAAATATAAAATCGAAAAAAAAAACACGGATAACGCGTTATATTATGTAGCCTCGGGTAAATAAATACCTTTCTCCGGGGCCTGTATAAAAAAAATATATGTATACTTGCGCGTGTGTACGTTTGTATAATATTATAATATTATACTGTACCTGTACGCGAAGAGTGGGTGCCATCCGTCAATAAAAATTCTCGCCAATCCAATGGAAATGTAAACTTTTTTCGTCTCCCCTACAGCCATATATATATATATATATATATATATTCTATACGGCGGCGTGTCCGTAAATATTGTCTTCTCGTGATGTATTCGTAAATATATTAAACGTAAGTATATAATATAAGTACGTCTATATATCATTGTATAGTCATCGTCGAGTCATTCGCCTTTCCATTTCACCGTATACGACAACCAGCAACAACCGTGCGAGACATAATTTTGCGATAATTTTACTATCCGCGTACATTATCCGTATAGTACATCTGCCCTCCGGATTTCAACAACTTTCCAACCGAGTATATAGATTTGTTTTCCCGACCTTTGGCCCGATAGAGCAGACACCGTTTTTTTTTTTTTTTTTTTTTTTTCTGTCTATTAATATGCCTATACAAGAGTGCGTGTTCGAAAACCAGGACTGTCCCGAAGAAAGATTTTTTTTTTTTTGGGGGGGGGGAATGTAAAAAAATATGTATTTAATACTTCTTTTCAAAACATGAAAAAAAAAAAAGGTAAACAACTTTTTCCCCATTTTACTGACTACAATCCTAATAGTTTATAGTTTGCTGACTTCAAATTCCAAAATACTTCATAAACGTGAGTGAATAAGCAAAAAATAAAATAAAAAATAGGCCATCGACTTTTTTTTTACTATTTGCCAACTGAATTAAATTTTGTCGACTGCTTTCATTGTTGGGGAGTGAGACACACATCCCACGTCCCCCCTAGGAACGACCTTGTCGAAAACTCAACTCTAGTTAACTCCAGTTAATTGTAGTCGATTTCTCATCGTTCGTAGTAAGTATATAGATACTTTAAGTGGGTATATTTGAGTAGGTACACTGAACCAAATACATCTATGATTTCAATAAAAATATAGATTAATTTAATAATATGGTTGTTAATATACGTCCAATTAAATGTTTGTTGATTTAGAAATAAAGTATTTGTTAATTTAAGAGTAAAATAATAAAACGTATTATTGATTTAATATAATATCTTTTATCAATGTCTTGGGTAAAACTGTCTAATTGAATACAAATTTATTTGAATTAACAAATATTTTGTGTTTCTTTATTTCTTCTTCTTGTTCTTGGTAGAACAAATGCCAATTTGTTAATCAAAATATTCAATTTAAACCGAATATTTTTTCAATTTAATAACATATTTTATTATAATAATAAAATTTGTATTCATTTTACAAATTATTTTTATTAAATTATAACATAGGTATATATTTTGTGAAATTTACAAAATAAATTTGTTATTGTAAACACAATTTTTATTAATTTAACAATATATAAATAAAAATAATAAAAATTGTATTATTTCAACAAATATTCGTTTTTTTAAAATTTGATTAAGTATTGCATATTGTTAATTATACTAATGATATTTGGTTCAGTGTAAGGTTACAGTTCAAAATCCTGGTGTTCACTAAACTTAACTCTTGTTACCCAAAAGAAATCGCTAGGTTCTTTTAACTCTACTGATAATTATTATTCTTATAATATACAGATAACATGTAATTTTTATTTATATTCCTCCGTCCATGACGAAAGGTATATTTCGTCATGTTCTCGCCTATATAACTAACATTTTGTTCATTGTTTTTATTTTTTTATGCATTTTAAATTTTCAGTCTTTTTCATCGTGCAATGTGACAGTAGAGTTCAAAAACCAAGAACATAAAGTTTTCATTCCTAATGAATTATATAATTACTATAATATTTCTTCGCCTTTTAAGGAAAACGGTATTACGTGTAAAATAATAATAGGTTATACCTATATAAAGCCATTCGTAATTAATTAATAAGTAATAGCTTATAAATATCTGTTATAAATACTCATTTTCGGTATGTATAATTTCAAATAATATAAAAACGGCCGCCGGTAAAAGTATACACCAGAGTAAACACCATAGTGTGTATAGCAGTGCTCGGGTGTTAATTTGTTTTCCTAATTGTTGCGGATTATGATGACGGTCCGGGCTGTTTAGCGAAAATGTAAATTTCCAAAATAAACCTTTTTGTTTTTATAGCATACTATAATATATGTAATGTATGTACCCAGTACAATAGTACAAGTATACATGTCATTTACGTTAAAGTAAAAGTTCAATTTAACAATCTGTACAGCGTTAAAATTAATGATTATTATAATGTATTACTTTTAGTGATGTATATATATATAATGACTATAATGGATATTGTTATTAAAAAATGTTCAATTAAAATTTTTTAGATTCTGAGCGTAGCGAGGAAGCTTATGGTTTTACAATGATGTTTATTTTATTTTATTTTTTTTCTGTAAACACTTTTTCTACCAGAAGGAGTGCTCCGATCTTTACACTCATTTCCGGTTTCCGGTAGCAAATTGCATCTAGTTAGTACTTTTAAGAGGTCATTTTTTGATTTTCATAATAGTTTTTTAATGCGTAAGCAAAAACTACCAAAAAATTACGAAAAATACGATTTTGTAAAATCGAGAATTTTAATTTCGTCGTAATTTCGAAA
>JAIPRL010011997.1:0-12644 GCA_025469235.1 Pemphigus obesinymphae
TTTTTAGATTATTTTTAAAATGTACATAAATATTTTTAAATTGTTAGATTTTTATTTTTCATAATATTTCTTAAAAATTGCCTATACAGAACCCCTTAAAAATCGCAGGTGTTGCGGCCTCTTAATATACATATTCAATCTAATAATAAAAAAAAAAAAAATACAAAATAATATAATATATAATATTATTGATACATAATATACTTATTTAAATAATATTAATTTAGACAACTTAGTCCTTAGAAGGTAATTAAATCAACAAACTCGTAACCATGTACCTATAGTACTATAGTTACTATGGACACATGTGTAAACTTATATATGCTTAGAAACCTAAAATATATATATTTTTATTTTATATACAAATCTTAGTAAATATTTTTATATTATATTGGTATAAAATACTACTACACTATACCAACCATTTTTAAGGGGTTCTGTGTAGGCAATTTTTATGAAGTTTTATGAATAATGAAAATTGAACAACTAGAAAATGTTAAAATAGATTTTAAATGTAATCTAAAAATAGCATCATATTTGTATTACTTTTTATCGTTGTGTACGACTTTTGTTCAAAAACTACTATTGTAGTTTTCTGATCTCTATTGTTTCATCAAAAATTATCATAAAGGAGAAATACCTATTAATATAGGTATACTATATTAATATAACTCCACTAAATAAAAAATGAGAACTTAAACTAAGACCGAGCATAGAGTATTTATTCGATAAGTGTATTTAAACATCTAAAATTTGTGATTGAAAAAATTATTTCAATTGAAAAAACTATGTTTGTGTATAGTAAATATTGTCATGTATCATATTTTGTTTAAATTTTGAATTTATGATAAATCTATTATAAAACACAAGTACCCCTAGCTACACTGTTTTAAAAAAATCTCGCATTTAGCATTTCTCATTTTATTAACTTATAAACATCTGAAAAACATGAAACAAAAAAAAATATATTGCAGATAACAATATAATTATTTAGTGCCCGGTGTAGACGTTTTTTGTATATATAAATTCGTTTTTTTAAGATTTAAAGTTTTTCAAAAAAAATTAAAAGTTTGTTTTTTTTTAACCACTCATAAAATTTATAGGAAGAGTGAGACACATGATTTCAAAAATCGGATATTGGCTATATAGAATTTTGGATAAAATTGTTCTTTATCATTTGTTTTTTATTCCATATTATTACGTTATTCATAACTTAATGAAATGAAAAAAAAAACATAAGTTATATTTTCAAAAATGAATATTAAAAAAAAAAGTTAGAGAGATAAAACAATGATAGTGACACGGAACCACATGTAATTTACTTTTAAAATATATTTCAACTTTTTTTAATCGATAGATTTTCTTAGAATGTCTGTAAATTGCATGTATAGAACTCCTTCAAATTTGGGGGTGAGACGTCCTGTGATTTATTAAAAAATGTTTAGACCCATTCCTTGAGAAATTCCTAGTTGTGCTACTAATACCTATATAAGGTACCTTTTTAACTTTTCATATTTATTTAATTTTATATTTTTATTACTAATTTTATAATATCATTTTGGACATTTAAATAAAAAACTAATAAGATAATATAATAAGTAATAGATCCAAATCGAGTACACGTATATATTGAAATAATATACCTAGTAATTTACTAATTTATTATGATGAAAAATTTTACTGTCCATCCCCCCTCCCATCCGATCCGTTACTTCCGCCGGCGTAGCCAATTTGTATTATGTCGAATTGTTTTAATTTTGTTTCCTATTTATTGCAAATTTGTGGAAAAACGGGATGCTGCTGTTTTGTAGGTCTTGTGTAGATCCGGAAACAGTTTATACAATTATTATTCGTGTATAATTATAGATATACACACCTTCTATAAGAAAATTCTTAAATATGCGCCACTGAATATTGATATTTGTTTATAGATGCCATAACATAAACGCACCTTAATAGTTAATAGATTAATCTATATTATATATAATGATAATTAAATGTGCTGCAGCGTCAAACAGTGAACATCGAAAGTTAAAAGAATATAACGAACTGTATATATATGTATAGAGATTTGTATATGCAACGAAACACGGAACTTCCAGAAAATATTGTTGGCATTTGGCCTTGCTAAATAAATTGGCACTATCGTGTACTTGTCCAGTGCAGATAAGAACAAACCGGATCTGAATTGTATGTATCATGCATGTATGTATTCAAATTTCAATATTAAATAGGTAATATACTCGTACAATAAAATGTAAATGCATATTTTTTGCGTATAGTTTACCTATAGTTTTTTGTTTAAAACACATAATAGGTATGTCAGCAGTATATAATAGCACCCAATTTTTTTTTTGCACTCGACCATATTGTCGACCATCGACACACATCCTAAATGGAAAAAAATTGTATCCAGATACGTTACTAAAGGGTGGCCTGATACAATGACGTACGCAGGGGGGATATGGCGGATGCCCCCTTGACCTTTTTTTTTTAGAATTTTTTGCTTTTATAGTGTTTTTGCAATGAAAATATTTTTTACCAATTATCCCCCCCCCCCATAGAAAATTCCTGTGTACGCCGCTGGCTTCATATATATTTTTAAATATATTTCATCATTGTATAAATATCATATTTTATTTTATTTCTAATTAGTTATTACACAATAACAAAAAATAAAAAATAGATATCGGATAAATTGTCACTACGTCAATAAGCTGACAAAATATACATTACCTATACATATATATTATTTTCTCAATGCTTATGAGCATTGATGTAATTTTTGATATCTATTTAATTTTTTAACCAGTTCTTATCGTAGGTATACAATGGATAATTTTTAAAACAACTTTTTTTTATAAGACATGGAAATGTTTCAATATATAGGTTTCAAATCTAAAATAATAATACATTAATTACCTATATATTACACATTATTACAGTACCTATAGGTACAATATCGCGCGGACAATATAAGTTATGGACCAAAAAGCATTATTTTTATTTAACTTTAAATACACGTACCCCTCCACCTTGAAACTTCTAATCCGAAATCAGTTTCAAATTAAAAAAAATATATATATTTGCGTCAAAATTTATACAATTTGAATATTTCTGAAGGATTGCTTTAAAATGTGTATATTCTACATTAATTTTTTATTTATTTTACTTTTTTTTTTTTTTTGCATATTTTGAATATTTTATCTGAATAAATATGTGCATATTTTACATTATTTTTGCATATATATTTCCAGGCCCTATTAATAATCAATATCGACGAGAGGAGAAATATAGTGTTTAGCCCTTGAAAAACTTTTATAAAATAAATTATATTGGTACCTACGAATACCTACGTGTAATGTGTATGAATTTCATACATTATTCGTACCTACACATACTCAGTGAGGAGACACAAAGACGATAGTTTTGCAAAAAAATGTCTACCTTTGAAAACTAGGTAAGTTTTTAAATTTTAATTCATAGTATTTTGAGATAAATGTAAAAATAAATACACCATGATATTTTCTGTAAAATTATCATACGAATCTGATATATCTCATTATTTTTCCTTTTTTTTTTTTCGATGTTTGACGTTTAGGCTGCGACTATACACGGCGTTTTTTCATCGCAGATATTCGTCACGATGTTTTCACTTGACAATATTCCGTAGTTTTATTTGAATAGGTAATTATAATATAAAAACTCGGCGAATATTCGTTGCCATATAGCCGTAATGCCGCATCTTATATACATACAACTATTATATTATATAGAAAATATAAAAAAGGTTTGCGTTGTTATTACTTTGGCGTTCGGACGATAATTCGTATTTTCCGGCCGCGTTTTTTCGCAGCGACCAAATCGCGACGGATTGTAATCGCCGTTTATAGCCATTCTAATCTAAATCAATGTGATTTCAAAATACGAAACGAGGAAAAAAGTGATGTATTGATACGTATGAGAAATTTGCGGAAAATATTGTGGTAAAATAATTTATTTATTGATGACGTCTGTCGTCTAACATATACCTAATTAATTAACACGGTTTTTAAATTGCAAAAAACTTTGATTTTTTACATTTATTCTTAAAATATTGCAATACACATGTATAATATCTCATGATAATTAATAAAAATAACTTCATAATATTTCCCAGCAAATTTCTTATATGAATATTGTCACATCACTTTTTTCATCATGGCGATACTGAGCGTCAAAATGTTCGAAAATTGGCGAAAATTAGGGAAAATGTGACATATCCCGATTCGTATATGTGAATTTCGTAGAAAATATCATCGTGTATTTATTTTTACACTTATCTCAATATACTATGAATAATAATTTAAAAACATAGGTTTTAAAGGGAGAACATTTTTTTTAAAACATTCGTCGTTATATCATCCCATTGAGCATCTATGTGTGTGCATTTTTGGTATTCATTTTCGAAACACTCTGTATTCTCTCGCAGTGCCCAAAATGGACCAGAACGCAGTTATGAAACTATGCGAAACTTTCCTGCAGTGTTTGACCTTATCCGGCAAAATAAAATAATATCATCGACGTCTGGGTTTTTTTTATTATTAATTTTTAACAACTCTCTTCCATGGAAGACAACTATATAGTTTTATTGGACATTAGAAAACAATAATATAGGATATAATAATAAACTTTTATAGGCTGATAACTATACCTATACATAAGTACTTAAATAATATTTTATTCCACGAATATTTACCGTTTGCGTTTGCGTGGGGGACGACCTTAAGGGTCTTGTCTATGCCAGGCTTTTGCCTCTACTAGTGGGATGAGTTAAGTTAATGATTTATTTGGGTTTTAGTCGAATATTTACCATCTTATATATTAAGTGGTTGGATTATTATTTATACTAATCAACTAATTATCAACTTGAAAATGTTAACACCACCACTTGAAAAAAATTAAATCTTCGCAAACATCATGTGTACCTATGCAAAAATAATGTATATTAAACGTATGTAGTTCAATATTGTTTGTGCGATCACAGCCGCCAACCGGTTTATTCGCACGTATTTACCGATGTATGTGGTGGGTGAACGGACCGAGATAAACCAATACGTCAAAGTTTTCAGAGAATTTGTTTTTGTGAACGGATTTTCGACGCAAAAACATTATGTATAGGTACCCATATATTAACGATAATAATATATTAATAATATATTATTATGTAGGCACCAGTGGCGTCATTTCATATTTTTTTTTATAAATCATTTTACGCGGACCACCAATCCGTTTTGACATTTTTGGCGGGTGACTCGTTACAACAGTACCTATATACAGGATTATATTTACACAAATCACAATGGTATTTGTTGAAATTTTGGTACATTGGCATGGCCAAGGATGAGCCTAGGAGTACCTACTATAGTATAGGGGTGGAAAATTTGATTTGACGACCTTTTCTTAGTCATTACCCGGGCTCGGAAGTTGTAGCATTTGCATATATTTTTTTTTTTTTTTGGTAAATCTCAGAACATCTCAAATAAGATACAAATTCATTTCACGCCTCTCTAATGTTATACACGAAAATTTTTTTTGTTCATTTTTGTATATTTATGATTTTTAGAGCTTTTTTGCTAATTTAGGATTATAATTGCTGTTTTTTAGACATATTTTCATAATTGCATGTATGAATGGAAATAAACACATATTTTTATTTTTTTTAATTGTATACATTTATAAAAATATTTTCAAATTTTTAGTACTATTTTGGTGTTTTTATGTGCATATTTCAGTGCAAAATATTTACTTTTTAGTGCTATAACTTCAAGCCTTGGTCATTACTCATTAACTATATTTTACAGAGAACACTTATTATATAGGTAATTAATTCGTATGGTATTATGGTTTAAAATTTTAAAAATATATGATCATTTTAATTCTAAATGTATAATTGCATTTATAATTTTAATAATATTTATTTATGACCACATTTTTTTTGTTTATGTATAAAATTGTAATATATAATACCTATAATAATAATTTTAATAAATCGTTTGTAGCTTGAACATTTTATGTTATGATAAAAATATTGGTACATAAATTAAGCATATAATATCATCTTTGAAATTAACGGAAAAATGTCTCAATAGCCAGGAGAGTGAGGGGGGGAGCCATGCTTCCCTCATATGGCCGTTAAAAAATGGACCATACCGAGTGGTGTATTGGCAAAAAAATTCACCAGTATACGCCATTCCAAAAAAAATTTGGGTCCCAAAAATCTTTTTCTCGCTTCGCTCCGAAATCATTTAACTTATGTTTCAAACTTATATCTTTCAAGTTTTTTACTATATTTTTACATTCTAATGGTAACGAAGAAGCTAATAATTTTACAATTGTGTTTTTTTTCTGTGAAAAAATAAAAGAAATTGAATAAGCAATTCCAAGCGTTTTTGTGGCAAAGAGTTTATTTGATGGAATTTCCATTCTAGTTAGTATGCTTTAAAGTTTAAAAATAGGTAATTTTCAATTTTACCAGTAGTTTTTTTAAGTGTAAAGGAAACTTACCGAAAATTGTTATAAATTGAAAAGTTATAATACCAGAAATTTGACATTTACAATAATTAATTACTATAGCACTATTTTTTATTTTATTTTTTCCATTTTTCAGTAATCTTTATGTCATTATTTCCAGTGTGATTTTTATGCATGTAGGTACAAACTTTATGGATATGAGTCATATAAATAATAATATTATTAATTATTGTATGTAATGGTTTTTCGTATAACAAACAAATATTTAATTAGGTATCTACAGTGTAGATTCTATACATTATAATGAATTATATGATAATAATATACCTACATAATGTAAATATTATTAAAAAGTATAAAAAAAAAACTTTTACATAAATCGTAACGTTGAAACTCTCAAAAGTAAAAAAGAAAAGAGAATATACAGCATGTAATACGGCCGTATACACCGTATCACGTCCTTTTTTTTTTTTGTAGATATACGCAATATATAAAAACAGCAAAGAGAGTATATACGGCGTATAATACACCACTGCCCACACCCAATTTTAAACAAATTAATAATATAGGTATTATAATATTATTATTTTATTTAGATATGACTTTTAAAAACAAAAAACTAGATGCATTATTCACATTTTCCCCCCCTCCAAAAATCTTTCTTCAAACGGCCCTGTATATAAGAAGTATAAATATTATAATATAATATTGCGAATTACAATAATAACGTTTCTAATAGGTATATTATAATGTATAACTGTTGACATGGGAAACACGTTCGTCAACTCGTGTCCTCACTCCCCTCACCGTTTAAAAATTATATCAAAAAACATATCACTTCCCGTTGTGCCTGTCCTTTACTCAACAATATATACTATATTACATATATATATATGTACTTAGATAAAACGCGTATTTATCTACTTTATTATTTACGCGTCGTACTTACCAATATTTTGTTTTTTATAGTACTATATATAGTAGTATGTAATATGTTATTATGGCACCTCAGTATTTACGTTCATACCTACGCATATATATATAATATCCGATATCTGATAAATGATAATACTATAATATTATGCTGCTCAACTCCTATTCATTAATAATTATTACAGCTACCTATACTCCATATTATATACCTACGTCTGTAAGACGCGTGTAGTATATTATAATATTAAATATTTAAATTATAGATAGCCGGTAGGTATATATACACATATTGTCATATATATATGTAGGTAAATCCTATACAATGTACAAACAATATACAGAGTGATTTTTTTTATCATGAGCCAGGCTACTTTTATACACCATTTATAATGTTTTTTAATGTTTCTAAATTTTTCCCCCTCTCCCTTATTTGATAATACTATGTTAACTTTCGATTTTAAAATGGCAACCTACAATTTAAATTATAAATTCTAAAAGAATATATTTTTATGTGAATTGTCATGTTTTAATTTTTTTAATCCCATGAATATTACCCGATTAATAAGCATTCAAATTAAAAACGTAGCGGAGTGGAGAAATACTGTAGTACCTAGTACCTACATAATATTTTAATATTATTATAAATACCCGCTATAACATGGTGCTTCTCCACTCCGCCACTTATTACTGAATGCTTTGAGGGCTGTGAATTGAATGCACTATGAAATCTTAGAAAATGCATTTAAAATCCCCAAAAATCTAGTATATAATGCACTTAAAATGAAAAAAATGCACTTAAATTTTTTTTAAATTCACTGTAAATCAAAATTTTAAAAATTCACTCATGAAAGGCGAACGTCAAACAGGTAGGTATACTAAACGACAATAAGATATACCTAATCGTTTACGGATGCCTATACTTACTCTGGAAATTCACTACTGATATAATCTAATCGTCTTATCTTATTGAATCGTGACAAATAAAACGCTGTACTTACACACTTATACAGCATGTGTAAAATATTTTAAAACAAGGATATTATTTATAAAATATAAGTATGACACATATAATACAGCCTATGTAAATTTAAAAAATATGTAATTCATAAAACGTATGTAAAAATATCCATTGGCGGAGATTGACAAAAAAAATACCATACTCGTAAAATGAACTAATAAAGAAAAAAATTACCTACCTAAAAAGGGAAGAAAATGACTTAAAAAATTAAAAACGTCAAAAAATTACAAAAAATATAAAATAAAGGTTTCAAAATTGAATTCGTTGTTACATGACTCGAATTGTGTGTTAAGAATAATGCTACGTTTTATGATCAGTTAAAAAAATACACTTTTCTATAAAATTCACAGCCACTACTTATTAGTTATTACTTATTATTTATTACCTACTTATTACGTGTAATACCTATTTATTCGATTTAAAAAATTAAAATGTGAAAATCCTTAAACAAATATTGTCTTTAATAATTCATAATTTAAATTGTATAGGTTGACATTTTAAAATAAAAAGTTGATATAGTATAGTTGTAACAAATAAAGAAGGAGTATAAAAAAATTTAAAAATATGAAAAAATATAAAATGATGTATCTATACAAATAACTTTCTGAAAAAAATGCCACAAAAATTATTCATATTTCCTGTGATATAACCTGGCTCACAATAAAAACATCACCCTGCATATAGGTTTATGCTGTAATATTTATGTATTAAAATAATTTGCAACATAAAGTCGACCAATATATGGTTATAATAAGGGAGATGAGGGAATGGCAGTCACTGTACCTGCAAACATATCGTTCATTTGAACAGTGGGCTTTGGAAATGACAAAAATATAATAAAATACATTTTTGAGAGAAAAACTCAACTAACAATTAACTGCAAGTTACCGAATTTAAGGTTTTGATAACAATATTGTAACCATTCAACTGATTTTTAACCACGGTCAAATATAGCCGTGTTTTTAACTATCATAGTTTTGTCTAAAGGAAGGTTTCCACTATATACGTTCGCTTATACCTATGTGCTTTAAATGATTGTCCCCGTTAATTTTTAAACGTTTCACATTGGTTAGCCTCGGTAACGGTGGTTCTATGATATTTGGTTCTTAATATCATTGTATTTTATTTTTACTAATAATATTGTAATGAATATATTAATTTATAATATGCCTATTATTTGTAACTTTTAAGTCTAGTTACAAACTTCCAAGTTAAGTTACATTTGTATTTGTATTCCATATTGTCAGTGGTGAATTTGGGGAAAAACGCAGGATACGGAGTTTCTCTTCATTTTTTTTCATGTTTAACAGCATAGCCCTTAATTTATTTATTAAGAAACGCAGGGAATGCAGGGAATAACTTTAAAAATACATTTAATTTGTTTTGCGTAAACGTATTTTTATACAAATATCATGACTACACCACAATAAAATATAGTAGTGACACAGGACTACACAGGAATTACTTTTAAATTATTTTAAAATATTTTTTGATTATTAGATTATTATTTTTCTTAAAATATCTAAAAAAATGCCTATACAGAATCCCTTAAAAATAGGGTGTATAACCTCTTAAGTGAACAGGAAATCTATATCAAAAATGATTAAAAAATATTTTATAAATCAGAAAGTAATAATGCAAAGATTTGAAATATAGCACTGATAAATTTACGTATTTATTGTTATTTTCAAAACTTTTTGACCACTTATCAGTAATTTATAATTTATAATTTGTTGAAAATAATATAAAAACTACATTTTGATCTATATCTACAACTTCCTCGATTATTCATTTAAAAGGAATAAATGTTATAATAAACTTAAACTATGCTTTCTCGAAAATATGTAACTCAACATTGATGTAAAAAAAAGGTTGTGTTTTTTCTATTCTATTCATGTTATATAATAATCTAAAATGTTTTTAAACATTTTCCCCGGTTGAGAAACTTTGGATAGGGGGTGTGGGGAACGAAGTCCACCATGGATTACTTTTTCTCTGTGTCCCGGAACACTGATTTTTTAACTAACCCCATAGTTCGTCCTTATTTTTTTCCAATTCAACCACTGCATATTGTTGATGAATGTTAAAAATACAATGAATATTTTCAAATAGGATTTTGATTTTAATCAACTATAATATTATTATTTATGATTACCTATCAATCGTGATATTTGTGTTATCAAAAAAGTAGACATGTAAAGTTTAGTTCTCACTACACCGTTTCGTGTCTTTTTGTTTTTTTTACCGTTCTCTGATTGGCTTAACCATACGGTTATATAAGATTTTTAACTCATACACCTTAATGTTACCATAAACCAATACCACGAAGTTCAATTTATCCAACATTTTTAACGTGTAGTGATTACCATTGAACTCTATGATAAAGTTCAATGGCGGTCACCTTTAAATGTCTGTATTCCGTGGTGTGGTTATTGCTATTAAAGTTTGATAGCAACCATTTGATAACATTAAAATGTATGTATTAGTTATGTGTGGTAGATAAAATATGTTGATACACGGTCCGGACAAATCACAACAAAAAGACACCAAACGGTGTAGTGGGAACTATAGGTTTTAAATTGTTGAACTAGATCCAACTTTATCGTAATATAGGTATATGGTTGATTGCACACTACTTGCGTCTCAACAGTGGCGGCTTTAGGGGTGGCAGGGAGCTATGCCCCCCCAAAGTCCTAAAAAATGTACATTTCTTGTATATAACAAAAAAAAAGGTTATCAACTCAATTTTAGCCCCTCCCCAAAAAAAAAAAGAAATTAAATGCTATTATTATTATAATAAATTAAAAATAGCCACTACTTCGTCCCAGAAATTGGGACACATTTCGGTCATGATAAGAACAAATACTATATAAAGTATATAAAAGTATATTTTATTATTTATTTATATTATATTATTTGATAAAAATTAATTTATAGTAATAATAAAACCGCCAAGGCCCAAGGATGCTGAATAACCATACCATTCTTCACAATTAATTCATTCTAAAAAAAAAATAATAGGGATAATAGATTTAAAATTTTTTGGACACCTAAAACTTAACACAACGTAATTTAAAATAACGAAATGAAAATAAAATTTGTAATTATCGCCAGCAATGAATAAAAATGAAAATGGGATTTTTTAAAAAAAAGTAAAAAACTAACTTATTATTAGGTATATAATTATTTATTTTCTACTAAATTGTAATGTTATGTTACCCATTATATGTAGGCATTTTAAATATAAATCAAATTTTTCGATTTTTCGGATTTTCGTACTACACATTTAATCCATTTTTTCTTTGAATGACCTTTTTTATTTTTAACACTATAATATGTAGAAATGTAGAATTGGTTAATTTGATTAATACACTTTCAAATTTCGTACTACACAATTTTAGGTGCTGAAATAAATCGTAAAACGAAAATGTACTTATTCATAGTGGATTAGCTGATCATTTGAGACCAGGGAATAGGGACGCAAGTAGTATGCACCGTAGATAACAGCTTGTGGTATTTGATTTTTCGCGGACACATGTGTATTATTGATAAGAATTTGGGACGCCATTAGTGTGCACCGTATGATTTACCGCGCGGTGTTTTGGTATACGAACCGTGGACATCAACCAATCACAGCAAACAAGGCCGGCGGAAGGGCAATGCAACCGAAGCCGGTTCCTTATAGGGCCCCGCACCATATCAAGTTTTTAAACATATACCTATATTGTTGAGGAGAAAAACACGATATTTTTTATTTATTCCTATTTACAGGGAGTCAAAACGGGTTAAAATTTTTCGGGTTTCGGGTTACGGGTTTAAACCGGTTAAAATTTTTCCGGGTTTCTGATACGTGGTTAAAAAACGGTTTTAATTTTTACCGGATTCCGGGTTCGGTGTTGAAAAACGGTTAATATTTTTTTGGGGTTACGGGTTTCGGGTTTAAAACTGGTTAAAATTGTTTTCAGTTGACAGGTTTCGGGTTAAATTTTTTCCAGTTAATGGGTTTTAGATTCAATTTTTGGGGTTCATTTTTAAGTATCAGGTTCAAAATATTTTTTTTTTTTTGAGGATTCCAATAAATATTGTTCATCAAAAATTGATATCAGAATATAATATGTTTCATATGTTGTTAATTAGTCGCAGCAGCCTATTCGTTTTCCTAGACTTGGCTTGGCCGTGG
>JAIPRL010011998.1:0-12644 GCA_025469235.1 Pemphigus obesinymphae
TGGGGGGGGGGGGTCCAAAATAAGTGGACAGGCATACGGACACAACGCCGATATACAATTATATGGAACGTCGGCGAAATGGGATCAAATCGTCGGCGAAATGGAACGTCGGCGAATCGGGATACGATCTTTTATTCGTTGTGATATTGGTAACGTGACGTGTTTTCGTTTGTTTTTCGTTTTCCTACAGGAGATCATCCGTATTATTAATTCATACAGGCGCGCCAGGTTTTGAAAATTTCACGGTGGGCTCACTATTTTCTAAACTCGTGTATCGTATTTTACCTGGTCCGTCCCCGAATCGCCGACGAAGTATTTTGTTTTTTTTTGTTTTTTGTTTTTTTTGCCTCGTTCCACTTTGCCGAATTTTTAGATTCCCATAAAAAATTGCATCTAGATGGTACTTTAAACAAGTTATTTTTCGACTTTTTAACGTGGCAGGAAAAACTACCAAAAAATTACAAAAATACTTTAATTATTATTATCATTATTTGTCTATCCTATCTAAAACTGTTTGGCGTATATTTTATTTAAATGAATAAATAAATTATATACAAAAAATTTTGAAAATCGGACCTCTATTTGGTTTTTTATGGCAGTTTTAAGATTTTTGACGAGATGTTATATATAGATACAATAATTTCAAGTTAAAAGACTAAATTATTTATTTATCAATTAATATCAATTTGTATTATTAACCGGATCGGGTAAATAAATATTTTTAAACAGAAATCGTGAGGAACAGGGCGACGAAATAAGTCTAGTTAGTTTTTAGTAGTAGTTTGATTTTTCTTGTGTGTCTAGTGTGTCCTTTAACGACAATATCGAAGGTGTGTGGTGTACTTGAGGGGGGGGGGGTCCAAAATAAGTGGACAGGCATACGGACACAACGCCGATGTACAATCATATAGAACGTCGGCGATATGGAACGTCGGTGAAATGGGATCAAATCGTCGGCAAAATGGAACGTCGGTGAATCGGGATACGACCGTTTTACCCTAACTAATAGGTATTTCTTATTTTTATTTTCCTTAAATTTTTCGTTAAATAATTACCAAAATATAGTTATTTGTTGTTTTGTATATGTTATAGCATTTTGATTTTCAATAATATTAATATCGTGCAAAATCACAAGACGAAAATTTATTTTTTAATTGTATATATTTTATAAAGAAAATATATTTTTCCGCACTTTGGAATCGTTAATAAATTGGTTCGCAACAATAATTTCTACATTTATTTCTTCATCGCGGTGAACACGAAGAATGGAAATATCATTCAAATGTATTTGGCCCGTTATAGACCTTATTATGTATGTCTCAAGTCTGCGAAGTACAAAAAAAGATCTTTCAGATGTATATGACGATACTGGTATAACTAACATTATATAGGTACATAATATTTTGTTGAACTCCGGTATCCCGATTCGCCGACGTTCCATTTTGCCGACGATTTGATCCCATTTCGCCGACGTTCCATATCGCCGACGATCCATATAATTGTATATCGGCGTGGTGTCCGTACGCCTGTCCACTTATTTTGGACCCCCCCCCCTCCCAAAGTACACTACACACCTTTGATATTGTCATTAAAATATTTAATAATTAATAAATAAATAATTTAGTTTTTTAACTTGAAATTATTGTATCTATATAACATCTCGTCAAAAATCTTAAAACTGCTATAAAAAACCAAATAGAGGTCCGATTTTCAAATGTTTTTGTATATAATTTATTTATTCATTTAAATAATATACGCCAAACAGCTTTAGATAGGATAGACAAATAATGATAACAATAATAATAATTAAAGTATTTTTGTAATTTTTTGGTAGTTTTTCCTGCCACGTTAAAAAAGTCGAAAAATGACTTGTTTAAAGTAGGTACCATTTAAGTACCATTTTCTAGATGCAATTTTCTATCAGAATCTAAAAATTCGGCGAAATGGAACGAGGCAAAAAAAAAAAAAACAAACTACGTCGTCGGCGATTCGGGAACGGACCTTTGACGTAGCGCATCATCGTTTTTTACTATATTCAAGGCATCTTCAACATTTTTATTGGAACCATCCTTGATTTTGCTACATCCAAAAACATATATATCCTTGTGTAATTTCAATTTGTCACCATCAAAATCAGATCCATAATTTATTATTTACCTTGTTGTTAAGATTTATATCTGTATCTTCAACGTCGTCATTACCTAATATATTATTATCAACGATATTTGTAGTTTTAACACTAAAATACTAAAGTAAAGAATTTTATTTTTTCGTTTAAAAACGAATACGTAAACGGTAAACGGTGACGGGCCACCTAGATCCCCGGTCAACTAGAACTCTGTGGTTATCCGAAAAAAATGTTTAGGTTAACTTGATACCGTGTACATGATAACAACATAAATTTACGGATATCAATATAAAAAAAAAACATTTATCTATCTCAATTAATTAGTTAAAAATAAAATTAATATTTTGTGGATGTATATAAAAAATATTGTTTTTTTTATATGAGAATCGTGGGGGGCTGAGCTCCGGCTTATCAATTTCATAGGGGCTGCAGCCTCAGAGCCCCCCTGTACATGGCGCCCATGCATATTTTAATATTATATACTATAAGAAAAATCAAAATAAAAGATCGAATCAACACGCGTTGCGACTCCGATCCGCGTGTACGATCTGCACATCCGCGAAAAACGTACATGTATCTCCATATCAAAAATCTATCGTTTTCAAACAGCTATAAACAGCTATGTAATTATCAGTCAATTATAATATTTGTGTCGTGTCCGAGGCTTTACGGCAAAAATTCAGCCCATTCAAATTCGGTGTCGAAAACTGAATAAACTTCGACGGTTTCGAGTTGGAAAAAAAAATTTTTATAAGGCAAACGTCTTTTTTCTTCGGAAAAATTTGTAATTTTGAACACATGACTGCGTTTCATTAGGTCGATATAATACCTATCAGTCATCCCAAATATATGATGTATATTTCGCAAATATTTTTAAAATTTAAATAGATATATAGGCAGGTACAGAAAAAATATTTAAATTTCAGTTTTATATATGAAATTTTATTTTGTATATGTGTATATCGAGTATATAAAATCAGCTTAAGCCTGTATAATGATGCTAGAATAAAATATTAATAATTACTTAATATAGGTATTATAGGTACTCCTTTACATAATAATATGTAATACAATATTGTAAAATATTATATTATGTAGGTAAAATATAAATTTGCTTCGAGTTATGCTCGTTATTAGGTAAATAGTAGGTATAAAATATATAATTATGTAATAAAAAATATTATTAATTATATAGATTTCATCAATTTAAACATTAAAAAAATATTTGAAATTTTTTTAGAAGTATTTAAAAGGTAGGTACTTTGAATAGAGCTGTATATTTAGGCCCTTGCAAGGATGCATGTGCTTGGGGTTGGTAATACCAAAGGTGCAATTTAATGATTTTTTGTGCGCGTATGAACTTTATTTTTTTTTTTCTTATTTGCCGTTTAAAAGCGATTCAAAGTTGATGGACCTGACTACTATACAAATGTAAGTAGGTAGATATGGTAGTAGAAGACATAAATTTAAAAATACAATATTTGTGCTTATCAGTGGTGAGTACAAAGAAAAACAAATATAGGTTTAAATTTACCCCGGCCTTCTCCCAATCCATTTTTTTTTTTTTTAATTGTTTTTTATAATACTCGATATTATTTATTATGTAATTAATATACAATACATCTACGGAAAATGTGCAAGTCTTTACTACCCTCAAATCTAACTCTCTGGATTCGTCACTAGCGCTTATATTGATATAAAACACTCTACCCCTCCCCTCGACCGTGTATTTTAATATTTTAAACCCACGTTCTAATTCACTGAATACAAAACACAATTCTTGTAATTTAGGGTACCTATAATAAATTGAACTTATTTTATTTATTATCAGATACGTATTTGATTGTTGCTTTGATGGAAATACAAAAAAATATAAGTATAGTTATGATTTTGTATATTTAATAGATATTAACCCATATAGGAGCACTATGACATTAAAACTTATTGGTCTTTGAAACACACTTTCTTAGATATATCCATATCAAAATACATTATACATAACATATACAAGCATACTATTATTAATTATTATAAAGTATTTTTTTGCTATTTAAAAAAAATCCAAAGATAAATATAAATAACTTCCATATTATATGTTCATTATATGTTATATATAGCTATATTGTTTTTCTTAAAGTATTTACTGTTTTTCAACAGTATTATGTAATATTAAAATGGTTTATGATTAAAACAAAAAAATCTTCAATCTTAATTTGTCTTAGATTTGAAAAAAAAATTGCACAATGACCATTGGCCACCCTAATAGTATCCACTATATATGGGCAGATATTCGTATATATTATAATTTATATGTAATACCTACAGACTATTCAGGCTTATTGTTATTTGAAGATTTTATAGTATTATTATTTTAACTGCGTATAGGTATAAGTTTATTCATCTACAACAAATATGTGCGTATATATATAATAATTATTGGCTAACAATACCAAAATAAAAAAAAACCGTTTCAAATCGTTTTCGAACCAGATACCGAATAATAATAATAATAATAATAATATATACCTAATATTGTACCTTCATATATAATTATTAACTAATAGGTAGGTATTATATATACTATATTGTATATACTTACAGAAAATAATAATCACTTGATCACTGATCACATTTATAAATTATAATCTAATGTATATTTTGACAATAATATAGATACCTATATAGGTACTATATACTTTATTATAATATGCTCATAATGCAAACATGTCAAGCGTGTACAATATAATAATGTGTCATCAAATAAGTATTACAACCCCAACACCAACATTTACCATTATTATTTACAAAACGAGTGATTGACGTTTAAAGGATTAAAATAATTTTGTTAGGGATTACTCGAAGACTTTCCTAGTTTTTCCACGAAAATATTTTATATTTAGTATAAATCGTACGTTACAAAATATTTCTGTTAACGCAGAGAATTTCTATAAAATGCATATCAATATATATATATATATATATATATATATTATGGTATAATAAACTAAAGGGTGTTTCAGTCATTACAAAGTTTTTAAAAATGTAATAACTCAGCCAAAAACCATTGAAATTGAAATTGGAATTTTTTTTTATTATTACAATTGTATGTTATTCCGATTTAATAATGAAAAATAATATTCAGCAAGTGTCTACCTCCATTTTACCTACAAACATTAATTCAATCATTGAAATTCACGATGATTTTTTCGCAGACCTCCCCGTGGAGTCCACAACTCGAATATCCTTCTAAAATTCTTCAATGTTTCGTGCGTGGATTTTTCTCGTAAAGTTGCAACTTCACGTATCTCCATAAGAAGAAATCACATAGGATAAGATCGCATGATCTTAGAGGCTACCCCTGGTCACCGCAGAGTGAGATCAGATAATCACAGAATTTCTCAACAAGGTGATTGTTTACGGTATTGTTATTTATGGTTTTAAAAAAGTATTTTAGGAATATGAACTTTGCAGACCGCCAAATTGTTAAAAGGTGTGTTTTTTTTATTTTTTTTTATGCTCATTCAAAATAAAGTTCAATCAGTTGGCCAAATTAACACACTGCTCCTCCCCTCCCCCCTCCAAAAAAAAAAAAATTACTTCGTTACTCCTCTGCATATACGTGTAATTGTAATTTCTAATTTTTACATTTGTGTTTATGATAACACAGTAGAATAATGATAATATTATACTCAATGTTTTTATTTCAAATTACTTATGACTCAGTATTAACATAAATACAAATGTAATCGTAGTTTTGTTCCTAATGTTAGTCTCGGATGTAATGACCGACTGAATGTCAATTTTTAGCCCGACGCGGCCGCGCCGTCCAAAAATTTCCACCCCCTGATTTTACAATTATAAAATAATTTTTCTACCAGAACATTTGATTCAATCGCTACATATATACCGTATACCCATTTTCTTGTACTTTGAAGGTCATGTTTTGATTTTTGGACTTTTTTGTTTGTGATATATACGATATACCTAATAGAGAAATCGTAATAATTATTATCTTATTGTCTGCAGTTCATTGATACTATTGAATTTTTATTGTGTTTTTATATTTGACAAACAATTTATTCAAATAATTTCATATAAAAAGGTCTACATATATACCTACATATATATTTTTTAGTCCAGTAAAATTGATAAAAAGAAAAAAACGGTAATTTGGAATTAATTCCTCGAAAGTTGAATTTCGGTACCTACACATATAGTCTACACATCACAGATTATATTATACTAAAAGTCCCCAAGCCTAGCCCTTGTACATAGCTCCCATCTCTTAAAAAGGGGCCGTGTACCCTTATATTAATTCGTCCTTACAACTCGTTAACCATTAGATTAAGGCAAAAGTATACAAAAAAAAAAAAAAAAGTTAAATAATATAAAATTTACTGTATACTTATTTTTTTAGATTTTTCCGAATTCGCGTAATATACAACAAAAAAATATTTACGAAAAATATTAATTATTCGTACAAATAACATGTGTCAAAAATTTTAAATTTTGATAGATTTCCATAAAACGACTTATATATTACTACTTATACTATTTATTTATTTTGATTTTATTTATGTCATGATAGTTCTGCCATAGTTGATACTCAGTCTATACTGTATATAGTCCACGACTATAAAGCGTAGCCTGCAGCAGCAGTGCGTTATGTAGATGAATACTTCTGCAGAGCATAGTGAGGGATCTCTTGGTTTTATAATAATTTTTTATTTATTTTTCCGTGAACAACTTTTCGACCTATGAAGACTTGATCCAATTACTTCATGCGTACCCACCATTTTCCGTTGGCAAATTTGATCAGGATGGTACTTTTAAAGAGTAATTTTTCGATAAACGCGTATAAGAAAAAATTACTAAAAAGTCGCGAAAAAATCGGGTATTATAATGACATAATTTAACGTGTGAATACATTTAAATACACTTGAACGCTTACCGTAGTAACTGCGTCGTATGCTATAAATTATTATAAACCCAAAATCACAAAAAAATAATGTACTTTTAACTGTGTATTCTTCTTTGTGACTGGGTTTATAATATTTATGTGAATATAATATGTATAGATACTAGCAGTGCCGGATCTAGGGATCTAGGGAGGGCAGAGGCGAAACGGGGCACTTGTAAAATGTAAGAAATGCGCAAAATGTAAGAATATTTCTGTAAAAAATTTGTACCAGATATTGTAATATCTAATATTTTTATGATAAATATATGTGTAGTGTAATAGTATATTATTATGATTATGATGTTATCGGAAATAACAATATCCGAGTATAATATAGATACTCGCACAGCTGATATAGTATACCTATAGTTGCGGACACGGAAAATGATGAGCACTGACCGTTCAACACCAATCGGCGTGGCAGTTTGGTCACTGCACATACGAACAATGCATTATATTGTGTATATAGTGCTCGTTTTTCGTGCCTACGACTTTTTTTTGAACTGTCCAAATAATTGCCAACCCAAAATTTTTTTTCTTAGTGAGATGGTACTCCCTCCCCGCCCCCTCTTGCTGACCTTATAATCACCCGATTAATTTTTTTTTATTACCTTAAAAAAATATCATTAAAAAAACCATCTTTAACATAAATATCTCCTTTTTTTTTTTATTAAATATTAAAATCGTTACATATAAAAATAATAAATTAAAATTGCACTTTTCTCGCCTCAATTGCAGTGAAATCGTCTATGATATCATCAAATGATAATTGGTCGGCCAAACTTTTTTCTATAGATAAAATTGACATACTTGTCAGACGATTTTGACTCATAGTAGATCTTAAATGATTTTTGATAATTTTTAGCTTACTAAAGCTTCTTTCACAAGTAAATGTAGTAACTGCAGGAATGGTTAAAAATATTCTTAATGCCATATTAGGATAAAAATCTTGAAGCGTACAATGGTATATAAATTTTAATAAATCTAATTGAGTGGCTGACTGATACGAACACATTAATATAGATGCTTGAAATTAAAATTTTTCAATTTCTAAAAATAATTCTGTGCCATTTATACCTATCACTTTGATACTTTAGTGCCAAATCATTAACCCAACGTTTTAACTCATCGGATGGCATAACCTTTAAAGAATTTCCCGTTAAAAAGTTGAAGTCTACTGTAATTTCAGACATCAAACTAATGTTTTAGTAGGTATTAGTTATTAAATAATTATAGTTAAATGTACTTTACATTTAAAACAAATTTTATGGGAACCATTACCAAATTTTAAATAAAAATTGCGAAAAAAAAAAACCGTGCTCGGAATGGAAGTTAAATCAGAATCACTTCCGTGACACTCAAAATTGCGCCTTTGGTATTATTGCGCCCCTGACAAAAGCCCTCTCGCCAGTGCCTATATACGGCCCTGCGTAATAACTTTGAAAATAATTCTTTGGAGTCATCACAATTTGAAATGTATTTAAATATTTATCTTATCTCGAGGTCTAATATATTACAGCACGCATGGTGACATTGATTTGATACCCGGTCAAAGACGACAATTTCGCACTTTTAAATAAACATTTTTAACATAAAAAATTTCGAGACTCGAAAAATAATTCAACAAAATTAAATCCGGTCGGAAATTAATCGGTAAATAATTTTTAAGGTTTGTGGGGTTTAATTGGCAAATTTTCGTTTTATTTTTTTGCTTATATATTTTTCAGGGAAGTAAATCATCGGTAGAATTTCGATTTTTCGTCCAAATACAGAAAAATTTTATGTACTTTTTTTTTTTTTTTCTAAAAAGGCGCCAATTTCATATTTTGCCCCGGGTCCGAAAAACCGATATGGATCCGGCACTGGATATACTACCCTAGTCTTATTTATTTTAGTTTCTGCAGTGTGGGGTACTACCCCACACCAACTGTACATAATGGGGTGCAGAGGAGTGTTAAGGATTTTAACCTGTTGAGACTAATTACGTAATAATTGCAATAATTTTAATAATATACACATAGCAATATATAACAGTAGGTATAGTGATAATATAATAATAAACGTTTTTTCCTCGATCGTATACCTATACTGCATATACTCGTATATATATTGGTAATGCGGAATTTAATACGCATCATAATATGTATTTACTATATATATTTTAGGATATATTATATATTATATAGTCGTACTCGCGTATGACATATTTTATACGTGACAAGATAAATGATTTCTGTTTTCACGTACCTATATATATATGTATATATTATAATATATAATCGAAGCTATAGAAATGTTCAAAAGTAACTGTGAACATTAATTTATTTTTCTTCCAATTTTGACGTATCGGCTAGAACTATCTATATTTTAAACGTGCTATATAGACACAGACGATAGTATATACTAGGTACCTATCGTATATTTATACGTTTATATGCGCGTAAAATCAATTAGATTCAATAGACGATCGTGACGCGTCGCGGAAGTTGACGATTTTTTTTTTTTTTGCTATAGGCGCATGATTCGATGTTTTTTACGGTTTCCATGTATACATATGTATATATATATATATATATATAGGTATGTACCGGTTTAAAATATATTTACATAATTGTATTTATTGTATATAAACTACGTATTATTATGGGGTCTTTTTATTATTATTAGGAGATGCGTGGGGGTCATGTAGAGAGATACTACGTATATATTGAGTATCGAGAAGAGTATACCTATAAGAGTATAATAGATATCTACCAGTGCGTATATATACACCAGCAGCTATATATACACTTTTATAGCTATATATTATATTTATATATATAGTTTGTCGACGGACGGATCGGTGAATATCGCAATTGGTTTTTTTTTTTTTTTTTTTTTTTTTTTTTTAGTAAACAATTCAATTTTTCGAAATACGAAATAAAAAATTTAAAAAATAATATAAAAACCGCAGGATCGTATATATACGAGATGTATATAATATATTATTATAAATATATTCTGTACGGACAAATGATAGATGACTATCGACGATGAGGAGGCCAATGATGGTGACGATCGAGCGGCGCGAGTGACGGGATATTATTATTATTATTATAAATATGTATACGCGAGCGAATATTATTATCTCGCGGAGAGTGTCCTGTTATCACGATTAACCCCCCCCCCACCCACACTCCACTCGCGCTCACAGCATCTCGGCTACAGCGCGCAGCACGTATTATAAAATATACAGGTGTATATTATATACTAGCTCGGGGGGGGGGGGACCTGCAGCAGCAGGACAATTGTTTTTCCCGTCCTATATATAAAGAATTTGAATTTATTACGTAATTTTTTATCATCATATTATTTTTTTTTTCACCACTGCACCATACTTACGTAGTCCCCTTGCACTGCGCGCGGGTTGCCATCTATTTTTAGCGATCGTCGTTATTAACGGTCGATCCGGGTTCAAAACACGTATATATTATGTATATATATATATATATATGCGTACGTATGGCGTGCAAGTAAGTATAATATATAAAACGCTATATCTCGTGGTAAAAAAAGAAAAAAAAAATGATCACAATTATATACTGTAATATATATGTGTATGTGTGTGTGTGTGTGTGTGTGTGTGTGTGTGTGTGTGTGTGTGTGTATGTGTGTGTATGAGGTGTGTATATAATATCGGAGTAGAGAAATTTTTGAAATTCCCGCGCGCTCGGGGTCCGTTACCCCAGATGAATCTGTGCATAAAAAAAAAAAAGTCGTTTACGTTGACCAAGTATATATATATATAGAAAGTATATAAAAAAAAATTCGCAATTATATTAAGTGTATGTATATACCTATACCTATATATATATATAATATAAAAGGTATATAATATGTGAGCGACCAGACGCGAATATGTGTGATTGTTATCATCGTTGGACATCGCGACGTTTGCACAGCCGTACAATCGTCCTTATAAGAGGTGTATTATAATAATTATAATATCTTTTATATACCCACAGATAAATATATCTATGCGTATATATATATATATATATATATATAGCTGTCTATTCAAACACTGATATAGAGGTCCTAAAAAAAAAAAAAAAAAAGATCAAAACAATTTTTTTTTCAACGATTCTATCTATAATCGCGCTATTGTGGTACAAGCGCAATGTGTGTAAATACACGTGTGTGTGTGTGTGTGTGTGTGTGTGAAAAAGGATAGTGTCATGATTTTATTTTACTATAGCTGGGTCCTTAACCTTTTAAACCACATAACTATATCCTCCTCCATCCCCAAATAAAATTGTTTTATTTTAAATCCCCTTTTCTTAAATTTCGTTACAGGCGGGTTTATAGATTACCTACAAATGAGTCTGAAATACACGCACGCACACGCACACACATACATACACTATATACTAATTATACTAATTAACTAGGTAATAGAACTATACTGAAAGGTCGATTTACAAATGCCTATATGATGTATATATCTATCATATCAAAATGTAAGTTAATGTAAAATAAAGTTGATAATATTTTCAGAAAATTTTAATTAATTCAACGGATTAAGAGTAGGTACGTATAGAGTAGTCAGGAATTTTGTATGGGAGAGCCCCAAGATCCCGCATAATACCCTATAGAGTATAGAGGCAATGTGAATTTAATGCACTAAAATTGCATTTAAAATACCAAAAATCCCAAATCGCCAAACTGCCAAACTCCGGTTAAAAACATTTAAAAATATTTTGACTATTATGAAAAAAAAAAATTTTAATACAGATATAAAAATATGTAGGTATTTGAAATGTGATAATTATTAAATTGTAATTTTAATTTAAGTAAAAGTGTTTTTAAATGTATAATATTTAAATAGGTAGTTTTTTAATTTTGTTGCGTGCCTTTTATCTACTCTAATTGGCTCTAACGTATTTTTCATTATATTTTGCGGCTCGTGTGTCTCTTCTCACTGGCCACCCTTGGTGTATAAGTATATATAGTATATACCCTTGGTTTATATACTATAGATATGCAAATCACAAAAAATTATAATAATAATGTAGGTAAATAATAACCTATATATGAAATATTTTTAATGGACGAAAGTTGATAAAAATGTCATAAAATATAATGAAAATAATGGGAAAATTCCAAAATATTATCTAAACAAAAAAATTCAAAATAAAAATTTTAAAATTTATTGCTATATATATTTGAAATATAATTCGAAATTTTGAATTGAGAAAACATAAGAAACAAAATAAATAACGTGCCTTTATTTTCTAAAAATGTACAGCCATATATACCTACTATATTAGTATTAGAAAGTATATTATATAAATTGTAGCCTCTTTAGCCTCCTCACTGCAGACTATACATATTATGATATATAGTTAGTATAGTTAGTATTATGATATAGTTAGATTGTAGGTTGGTGTCAGGGCCGCAGCTACACATTTTTCCAGGGGTGGCAACCTCTAATTGTGCCGCCCCCCCTTCCATAACTTAACACCTGCAAATTGAAAATAATTTTTAGCCCTACTCCTAAATCAGCTTTTGAAAAAT
>JAIPRL010011999.1:0-12643 GCA_025469235.1 Pemphigus obesinymphae
GTTTTAAACCCGAAACCCGTAACCCAAAAAAAATATTAACCGTTTTTCAACACCGAACCCGGAATCCGGAAAAAATTAAAACCGTTTTTTAACCACGTATCAGAAACCCGGAAAAATTTTAACCGGTATAAACCCGTAACCCGAAACCCGAAAAATTTTAACCCGTTTTGATTCCCTGGTTTAAATTCACTATTTTGATTAACAATTGGGCGTTTGTTCTACGAAGAAGAAAGAAAGAAATGAACACAAAATATTTATAGTTGAATTAACAAAATATTTGTTAATTCAAATAAATTTGTATTCAATTGGACAATTTTACCTAAGACAATAATAAAGTATATTGTTAAATCAATAATATGTTTTATTATTTTACTGTTAAATTAGCAAATGCTTTATTTCTAAATCAACAAAACATTTTATTGGACGTATATTTACAACCATATTATTAAATTAATCTATATTTTTATTAAAATCACAGATATACTTGGTTCAGTATACTCATAGGTTTTTTTTATTTCATAGGTTTTATAACAACTATAATTATTATTATATGGATACCTATATTTATATATAAAATATAGGTACTTGGTGGTTGGTATATAGGTACTGTTTATATTTTATATTCTTAATAACGTCTAGTTTTTAACGATTGCATAAATTATTTAATTAATAATAAACTCATTTTTGAAATTTGATATTTTCTTGTTGAAGTAAGTATCTCTATAAGTATAAATAGTAGGTACAGTTGATATACCTATAATTATTATATACCCACCCACTTATATGTTGTACAAATATGGAACACGAATACCTATTACTTAATATTTATTTTTACGATATTTCTTGCGTGATACATAAAATTAAATGAAGACAGTATGATTAAATAACGAAATATAAACATAACGTTCGTGAAAACAATTTGATTGGATATTTATCTTTTAATTAGTGTCACAATAACAATGGCAGTTTAAATAATTAATTAATGAAAAGATGCGTCTATAATATCGAGCTTAGTTTTTTTTATAATTACATATTATGCTATGGTATTTGCTCTGTTTGCGTGACATTTTTAAATACTCATTTTTTTATATTAAAACATCGTACTGTGTTTAAATTATTAAATAAGTCGGGGAAATGGAAAATTTCGAGTTGTCCAGCTGTTAGAAATATTGCGGTGGCGTAAATAATGAACTTTATTTCGTCGTGCCATAGAGATTATAATCAAATAATAAACGTGATAATAGTATAATATATATTGTGTACAAGCGTACCATGTCGTGATAATGACGAGTTTTACCATGTTAACTAAAAAACAACATTCATTATATTTTATTATAATTTAAAAATGGGTGTTTTTTTAATAAATAGTTTATAGACCTAACAAAAAAAAAAAAAAAAGTTTAATATAAGTAAAACGTATTTTGATTATATATATTAGTCTGAATTTGACAGAACATATTATAAGTTAATGTACCTGCTTTATGTACACATAGCATGCCTTAAAATACAAACAAGTTATAATGTTACATATTATTACATTTATAAATCTTATTTAAGTAATAGTAAAACCCTTTAGATTTTCGAATCTATTTTATTCTTCAATATAGATATCTAAATATTCACCTGAGCGTCATTTTAAAAATTGTTACAACATTTATTATGCATTTTAAACAATCATAATGAATTAATTTATAGAATTTAAATAAAAATATATAACAATTACAACTACATAAAATAATATATATTCTTAAGGGTTATTAGTATCTATATTTATGTATTTTATATTTGATTTCAAGATTTATTATATAGAAACCAACTCTGTCTTTGGGTAATAAAAATATACAAAAAGTATAAAGTTGATTATTGAATATCTAATATAATATTGTTGATACAATAGATACTGCCCCAATAAACATTTAAATATTTATTAAACCTTGTATGCAACCTTTAAATGTGATGTTTAACATTAGTTAAACATTTAATAAACATTAAATTTGGTTGCTTAACCTTTCAGTCAAGCTTATTTGACCAATTTTTGAAGGTTCATACAACATTGCATGGTAAGGTTCAAAGCAACATTGAACCATTCTCCTGAACCTTCCCCCCAAAAAAAAAACTTGCAAGCAACCATTATGCATTTTTAATGTATTTCCCTCCTTATATCTTATTATTGGACTACGTTTCCAGAACATGTTTTATTATTTTTTTTTTGCTGTAAATTTTGTAACAAATCTTAATTCCGGTGATTGGATATTCAAACCTCCAACCATCAATTAATTACCTAACAAATTTTGTACTCACACTTAACCGACCGAGCTACACTCCAATGATACATACGTAGTTGGAATTATGGGTAAATATAAATGCTCCAGTAATGGTAAATGATTACAGGCACGACAGATGAGGAGACATTTTTTGAATCTTCACAGCGCATTCAATGGCAATTAGAACGAACTCGGACCGATTGCAAAATGGGTTGTACACTAAGGTATATAACATACTAAAAGTCACTTTTTTGGTTAGTCCAATATCTGATTTTGGATTGCTTATAACTCAAGGGGAAGTAAACCTAGTGCCTTACGGTTTTGTTTACCCTTCTTTTGCCTAAATCTCTTGTACATAGGTGCCCATAAGAGGGGAAGGGGAGAGATATAGCTCCCTCTAGAGAATACCGAAAAAAATTACTTTTAATATGCTATATATCGGAGTGTATAACACATTTTGACATCAGACCGAGCACGATATCACTACTACTGAATTACTACTAAATGACGATTTAAAAATTTCCCCTCCTTCGTCTTGTCTTTATTATCGTATACTATTCCATGGGCAATTAACCCTCAATTCCAAAAGATCTTTGTTGTAGGTAGCCGAGAAGTGGACTTTTCTTTTCGTGGTTTTAGATACCCCTCCCAATTTTTAAACTCAATATCCATAGATGCCTATGGGGGATTAGGGAAGGGACATATCCATCTGGAGAGTAATTTTATAATGCATTATTGCTAAAACTGGTAGTTTGTAACATAAAAATATCAAAATTTATTTAGGTCTGCTCCCTCTGATATTTATCCTATAGATGCTAAACATTGAAATATGAATAAAATGATAATGTTAAATTAAACATTGTTTTTAAAGCTTATATTGAACATTCATTTTTAAACATTTAATATTTACATATTCAATAAAATATTATTCTACATTAAACTTTAAACATTAATTACTTTACATTTATTTAATGTTTGATAAACGTTTATTCTTAAACATTCAACTATTAACGGTACATCGAATATTTATTATTAAACATTTAACTATTAACGTTACATCAAATGTTTATTATTAAACATTTAACTATTAACATTACATCAAATGTTTAAGATTACAAAATGTTTATTAGGAGTTGGAACCTGAATTACAACAGTATAAAGTACTATAAACTATATATTACCGATAACCATTTTGATAAGAATTGTTACCAGGTTAATAGCATTTCTTTTTTTTTAAAAAAAGGATGTAAAGAAGCATAGTTGGGAGGACGGGACACGCTCCGGTACCCAATCGGGTTTCAGTCGTTAAGTGTTCATTTCGGTCTTAATAAATGGTTCCTGCCGAGAACAATTTTGATGTTACCTGTAGTGTCCTGTGACAGTCAAATCGATTTTTATTATTATTCAGCTCATAATGTGATGTAAATAGGTATTGGCTGTATGGGATATACTTTTTCACCACATCCCAGGAGCAGGTCCGGCGGAAAAGAGGGTTTGTGGATCGTAATGATCCCTCACTCAGGAAATAAGTTGGTAAAATGAAGCACAGAAATTATTTCGTCAGAAAAATATAATGTAAAAATATTTTTTATCTTCAACACTGCCAAAAAGTTGCCTATTATGAGCTATAAAAATAAAAATTGATTGGATATATTTAAATTTGCCCTTTTCAGTAAAACGGGCTACGCAGGAGGATTTGGGTATGGATACTCACAGGGTAGATTTGGGGAACACATTTACAAAACATGTATTTTTATATTTACTGCTGATTTCGAAAATAATTAATTGTCAAGTAATTAACTAAAGTGGACATTTTGTCTCTCCACTGACTCCCCAATGGGCGTCCAGAATTGCGAGGAACTTTGCCACTGGTCTATGTCTGTTCTGACTAATATTGAATAGCAACGGTGATTTAAAGATACTTTCTTTCCACCATGCCTGTTATCATATATACTATTACAGTATTACACAGACTTTTTTGTTTCCACAATTTCGATGACGGTTATATCAGTGGAGTGTAGTTCGGCCTTTTAAGAGTGAGTACAAAAAAATAATTAAGTAAGTGATGGTCAGAGGTTCAAACTAGTAATGTTTATTATAACGGAAAAACGAATATTCGAATAGGACAGTAAATATTCGAATGCTCCATAATTCGGTAAAATTTTTATCAAAAATATGTATTTAATTAATAAATAGTATTATTTGTATAGTGATTTATACAACATAATTATATCTAATTCTGATCATGTCAAAGTTAAAGTGCCTAACTGTTCACTAACTGTACCTAATATGTGTGTCATTATTATTATTGTTAGCAAACAGTATTTAAAATACTGATATATCTTTCATAAATTTAAACTTTGTATGAATTATTACATATATATATATATTAACTTGTTCAATTAAAAACTAAAAAATTCATAATCATAATTCATTTGACGGTCAGGCGGTTAATTGTATAATATTATTTCCAACGTTGGAAAAAAAAAATGTGTATATCGAAGACCATACAAAATAGAAAAAATCATACAAAAAAGATAATTCGATTGGAAACTTTTTAAGTTATAATATAAAGATAAAGATATGTTTTGGTTTAGTTAGTTATAGGTTATAGGCTATATAGGTAGTGTTCACTCGGCCTCAAGTATAGGTATACCTAAATATTATTGATATATGTAGTGTCCGGAACACGAGTGTATTACAATACAATACTTTGTAGTGTAACTTACATAATATTAAAATAATTTAATATAGTTTTCATTTGCTTCTTTGTTCATTTTTTACTATTTACTGCATACTTACATAATAAGTACATACACAGTTTTACATCCTGTTTAATCTGTTTAAAGGTCTGTTTGTTTTTACAACAGATACATATTTAACATGCAACTTAATATGATGTTATAGACTATAGTTTTAAACAATTCTAATACTCTACAATTCATAGTAAAAATTATTCAAAGAAGATGTCCTGAGAACTTGTCGGTTCTGAAATGGTAAGAAGGTCTTTTTCTTAGTTGTCATTTCTTTAAATTAAATAAATTATGACAATTTTGTAAGGTGGGTACAAGTACGATTCATAATCAAACAAGTTTTCACGATATAAAAAGAAAAATTATCTTTTTTTTTTATCTAGATGAATATGATTTTTTTATCTGTTATCTAGATAAAAAGAAGTAAGTATTATCTACTATCTTATCTAGATAAATGTTTAGTTAACTATCCGTTATCTTATCTAAATAATTTAAACGTTATCTTTGCACAACACTGCATAGGTGCGCATATATAATGTATTAATGTATTATATTTGTAAATAAAATTGTAGTAGTAAGTTTAATGTGTTGTAAAGTAGGAGAGGGTACCATATAATAAAGTTAATAATGTCAATGTATTATTATTGATTTCTTATTAAATTATCAATTTTGTTTCGAATACATTTTATAATTTCACACTTTGCTTCTTTTCCACGGTTTATGGTCCACGACAACATTATTTCATTATGAAAGTAACTGATTATTAGGTTTAAGTTGGATCATTAAAATAAAATTATTGCATTTTATTATATTTTAATATTTTAAAATATTAAGATTGAACAGCAATTACTCCATCACTATATTTACTTTACCAGATCGTCCGATTTTTAGAAATTTAATTTTTCGAAGCCTATATATAGTTTTAGTAAAGTTGTAACTTAGTTTAGAAGTTATTGCGATTTGATGTTAGATAATTTAACAATTCGCAACATGACGAAACCAAGTCCCAGCTATTTTTCTTGAAATATATTAATTTTACGTGCTGTTTCACCATATATCGAAAGAAACCATATTTCGATTTAATTAATAATTCGCGTTATGAGAAATACTTCATATTTATATTTATGTAGTATAAATGTTTCCATTAATTTCCAAAATTTTTGTGACTTGGTCTACTTATTACCATATATTACCATAAAGTAATACTGGACACGTCACTGGGTAGATCTATTCGAATTCGAATATTCGAATATTTAAATAATTCGAATATTCGAATATACGTTACAATCCTAGTTCAAAGTCAGTCACCGAAATTGACATTTGCTACAAAATGGGCAGAAAAAAAAAAGCATACTCCAGGGATGTATAAAAATAAAATTGGTAATGCAATACAATATAAGTTCTAATCATTAAATAAAACATTTCTTTTTCAATCAAATGGTTTGGACGTTTGGGTCCAATATAGCGTCCATGGGACGATCGGAAATTGTACATTAGACCTGCCCATGGCATTCCTCGAACCGAAATGGGAACCAAATGGGTAATTCCCATTTCGGTATTTCGGTTGAAAACATCCGTCGGGACAAGTCCCGGAAAGTGCTTTGAGCTATAGGGTACACGTACAATATGTATATCTGATAATGAGATTATGTCTAATACATATAATTAATTTTACATTTTTGTTTTAAAAACAAAATAATTTTGGATATTTGCAAAATATTTTATTATTTTTATTATATTATAATTTATATTAAATTCTAATTTAAATATATGAAGTATAAACACAGATATAACAACGGGCATTTAAAAGTAACATTAGTCATGCAATCATTTTAATTTCTATAGGTTTGAATATTTAATTAAGTATACTTATTTTATATAACTTTTTTTTTTAATTAAAATTTTGTATTTTTATTTATTAATTATTATCATATCTAGTACCTATATTATATTGCAAACATTGAAATATATGTAGATAGGTAATTCATTTTTTATTTTTTTTTATTAAAGTACTATTTTTAAATAGATAATTTAATTTATTTTAATACATATTTTGTTATTTTTAGCCCATAAGTGCATGCATATTTAAGTGATTTTAACTTTTAAATGCATAAACATTCCTACACTATAGTAAATTAATTTTGTTTCATTTGGAAAAATACATTCCTACCATAAAAAAATTATAAACGCTTGTACCTACTATAAATTGATATAAAATATATAAATATAAAATTATAATGTGATTTTCTTTGTAAAATAATAAATATTTTACTAATAACTCTGTAATATTTAATGTTACCTATATATATATATATATGAAAATTAGTTTAAAACTTATTTACTTATTTAAATATAGGTACATATTTATAGTAGGTATAGCTACAATTCAACTTAATAATTAAAATTTTACGCGAGGCTACATATCAATTATTAACTTAGATAGTACAAAGCATATACAAAACATTGCACGTGTCCCTTTAAAATCGATAAAAATCAAATAATTAGGGTCAAATGATTGAACCTTATGATATATTACGATAGGTAGATATGTACCTACTTACTTTAATAATATTAGTTTTACTGTATTTAGTATTGAAATTCTTGTAAAAGTTTTCCCGATATTTTACTGATATGTGTCTATATATAATTTATTTTTATTTAAAATATGAGCTAATACAATCAATTTAAAATAAAATATTTACAGGCATACCTAATATTATATTTTAAAATACTTATTTATATACATTTTAAAACTATAATACAATTTATTGTCAATGTTTTAATGGAAAATTCTAAATAAGCAGTTGTAGGTAAGAGCTTAGCGAGTTTAATAAAAATCAAATACATTTATTTATATATAGGTATTTTTATAAATACAATTTTAATTATGATTTGTGCATTTTTCTTAATTAAATCTCTGTGTATTCAATTATATAGAATATAAAATATAAAAAAGTTTGTTTTGTATACAAATATATAATATATATATATATATACAGGTACGCTTTGAAAAAGTTTGAAAACTGGATTATTTTTGTTTTAGACTTTTAGGTAATGCAAAATTAAATAATCTATTTTTTTTAAATAACAATATTACAATTTAAATTTATATTTATTAAAATAATCATTATTTATCCGAAACACGAAAGCATGAAAATGCTTTTATATTTAGCTTTAAAAATAATAATATGTACCTAATACTATATTATAATATTATAATATGCAATGTCATTTTGTTATTTGTACAAGGCGTTTTTATTTTTTTTATTTATGCAATCCAAGTAGGGACGTTGTTGTTTTTGTACTGTCCCTGTGTGTTTGATACCGTAATGTAGTGTCGTTGTCATATTATATTTAATATTCAACGTATACGTATTTATTATATTTATTTATAAAAATACGTAAAATAATAAATTATTTATTTAGGGGTATTTTTTAATTCGTTATTTTTTTAAGTGTTTATTTCGTATATTGTGAAAATATAAAAAAAATCGTTAAGTTTATTGACCAATGGATATTGAAATGCGAAAAATATGTATACATTCCACACAATGACCTTATCTTAACTTAAAATTAATTTTTATCCTCTTTTGTCTGACAGTTTTCTTAATATATTTATAATACAAGAGTTATCACGCTGTGGATTATGATTAAGTTGTATACGATATATATTTATTATAACTTATATATATATTTTTTAATGGAGTTCTATAATACCCGTTTATTATAGCTTATACTATATTTTCCTTTTTTTTTAAAAATAATTTATTGATAAGTATAATTGGTTGAGTAATCAGTTACTTATTAGTTTTTAATTCTTTTAAAACTCTATTTTATGACCATAATGGGTAAATTATTATATTTATATAAACCTATAAATAATAGATATAAAAATAGGACAAGGACATTTTTTTAAAACAGTCTAACGAAAAATAAAATTGATTTGCTACAAATTATGTGCACTTAAATAAAAACCTGTAAAGACGCCACACATTTATATATAATATATTAAAAATGCTCACAATCATGAATACGTGTAAGGGTTTCATTTGTCTCTAGCCGAAAAACGAATTTAAACATAAGTAGGTACACTTATTTTTCGTAAATAGTATGAATTTATTGTCAAAACCATTAATAATTAGGTTTCTAATTTATAATCAATTTATTTCTATATTTACGTATAATAATAATTAATTATAATTTATAATTCATATTTTGTATCGAATTTACGTAATAATATACGTACTTATATGTAGATGGGTGTATATATATATATATATATTTGTTTAAATCAATTTTCAACTTATTTTGCAGACATTTTTGTTTATTCTTTCTTTTTAAAATTTTTTTATTGTCATTAATAATATCCATAATAATATGGTCATATGCTAATTATCATACCTAATAAAAAATATAGACATAAAGAAAATCAATTTATTGGAATAATGAATATGTTTTATTTAAATATATATGTAATATTTAACATATTTTTTACCGAGTTTCCCCTCTTCCCATAATAATTTGCCCTTATTTTTGCATAATAATCAAAAATATTGTACACTAATATTTAATTTTTTATGGTACACATACTTTAACATAATATACCAAATATATAAGAATTTAGATATTATTATTATTACTTGATCAACTCAAAATGTAATAGATAATTACTTCATTACATTTTAACACAGGGATGATTACTTGAAAATAAAGGTTAACGCAAGAATCCAAAATAAAATGAATAAAATATGGTTATGAGATGTGCTTTAATATCGACATTTTTAGATAAGTCTATGAATTCTGTGTTGATGATCAAACGGGAAAGTATAGAGAAAAAGTTAGAATAAGAAGTTCAAAGAATTGTTTTATTGAAAAAATATTCTTAAATACATTTCCAAATTGAAACGGATGTTGGCAGATCGTGTATAGAGAAAACAAGGATCATTAAATAAGAACGGTTATTGATGAGAACCTGGTAGGGAAGTGATCGTTATAAGTAGACTATGGTTAAGCTGGAATGATTGTATAAGACAAGAGATGTAGTAAAAGTGGAAGAAAGAGACCAATGAAAAGGAATATATTTATGGGGTAGTCTAAAAGGCCAAAATCCAAGACAAATATCACTTAATTTATTAATTTTATACCTATTTTGTTTTACTTAGTAAAACTAATAGAAACATAATATCTACTATTTCAAAACCCATTACGATATTTGCTCCTAATATTCCATCTATTGGTTTAACAATGATGTTTATTAGTATTTTTTCTCTGTGAGTAAATTTTCCACCAAAAAGATTGGAATAGGGATGTTGGAACACAACGCTTTTTTTTAATAGAAAATTAGTTCTAGTTGATACATTGAACAGGTCATATTTCGAATTTTCCAGTAGCTTTGCGAGTAGGTGTGAAGAAAATCACGTTTATAACGTAAAATTTATTTGACAAATGTAGGGAAAATAACAAATTAATTAATAGTGATTAAAAAAAAAAAAAAAAATCATTACACCGATCAAGCTCCGCTCAAAATCATTCTATCGAATGCAATGATCGGCCGACATTGCATTGAAATTGAACGTGTCCACTACCTACTATATAGTAGTGTGTCTTGAAATCCAACTAGATGCCGAATGAATTCTAGTTTTCCAAATAAAAAACGCCTAACTAGTAGGTACTATAAATACTTCCTTAAAACCGTAAATAAACAGGGGGGGAAAAAAAAAAAAAAAACGAAATTTTATCGACTTTTTGTTTTTGCCGATCGCAGAAACACTTGAAATTGTCGACTGGCGGGAGAGGGGGATACGCATCCCGAGAGACCCCCTCTGTCGGGACGGCCATGGTCCCTATACTATTTGTGTACTGCGGCACGGGGCAGAGTGGAGATTAAAAAAACAAAAACCCCATATTTCCAAGTTCTGAAAATGATATTATTCTTGAAATATTATTTTTAGGGGAGGGTCGTTGGAAAACCGTGTATATACGGCGGATTGTCGTTTGGCCTAGAACGCCGTCCAAAAGTTCCAAAAGTTGTTCGGCGGGCGGCGGCCGGATGAGAAGAAGCGTACGACGAATGCGTGGTGGGTCGGCGTAATACTCGGGACAAAAGGGTTTTCGGCGGGGAGGGGGGGGGCGAGGGGGGGGGGAGCGTACGGCGGCGGCAGGATGGATATGCGGTAAACGCGCCGGACGGAGAAAATAAAACGCGACGCGGTCGTGTGCACGGGTGGCGGGGGGTGGGGGGGAGGGGGCCGCGAGCGGTGAGATTGCGAAAAAGAGAGTGGAAGGAAGAAAAGCGTGTGCCGCCCGCGTTCGCTACATCGATTTGTTTTCTGTGCGTGCCCCAGCGACGTAGTATTTTCTCTCGCCGTGTGCCTCCCGGCCTCGGTTTCCTCGTAGGGCGTTGGGTGTGGCTTTAGCCCCGCCGCCGCCGCCGCCGCCGCCGCGAGGTCTGTTATTGTGACGTGTGACGCGCATACGACGCCAGTCGAGGTGACACCGGAACAGCGCGCGAAACGCCGTTAAAATACGCGCGCGTACGGCGCGAACGGGGCCGAAAGAGATTTTCGGGATGAAGAAAATGTGAAAAAAAAAAATCATAAAATACTTCTCTTCGAAACATAAAATAAGCGGGGAAAAAAAAAAAAAAAAACTTTTTTACGACTACAATCCTAATAACAATTTACGGTTTGCCGACCATTAAAATTTCAAAACACTTCATAAACGCGAATCGGCTTTTCCAACTATTTGTCGACTGAACTTAATTCGGCCGACTGCTGTCCGTGGTGTGAGGGGACACCCCCCCCCCGCACCGGGATTGTCACGAGCGTGTATACGCTTGAAGGAAAACGGAATGCGTAAAACGATAATAATAATAATAATAATAATAATAATAATAATTATTATTATTATTATTATTATTATTATTATAATGTAGCCGGCCGGCCGCGTACACACACGCACATGATATTATAGTGAGTGGCGCGCGAGGAGAGGGAAAAAATTGTGCGTCTCCGATCGATACGGTCGCCGGGGCCCCGCGGTTTCCGGTACCACTACGATGCGTATTTCGGAAAAATACCGTACGGACGACTGGGTTTCCCGTTTCCCGTACGTTAAATGGTGGACGACCGGCGGTGTACTATCAGGGGCGTCATTTAAGGAGGGCTGACAGGGTGTGTAATGGCACAACCACTAATTTAAAAGTGGCCCGGCCAATGGGCCGCCGTAGAATATATAATTGCGTAATTTTCGTAATAGTTAAAAAAAAAAAAAAAAAAGAAAAAAAAAGTCAGTCAAAAGCCGCGTCCACACTATGCCGAATGGTGTCGATCGACACGGTCGATCGACAAAGTCGAACAAGTGTGTACCTGTCGCCCGGCCTTGTCGAACCATGTCGGGCCGAACCGAACGCAACCCGAATCAAGGCGGTACGGATCAAAGGAAGTCGATTCGACAACTGTAGTGTGGACATGTCGAAGCATGTTGCTCGACTTTTCAGCTACAGCTAGACTGCTGAATTGATTACAAAATATTCATTCTGTTTAGTTTGTTTTCACTGCGTGCGCGCATATTAATATTATTATCGTTTTGTCTTTATTAATTTCGTTAGTAATATTTTGGTTATGA
>JAIPRL010012000.1:0-12642 GCA_025469235.1 Pemphigus obesinymphae
AGGGGGTTTGAAACAGTGTAAGGACTGTAAGGTGATCCCTGGGGAAAGTGTGACAGCACAACATAGGTTATTGGTTATGGATATTTGGTGTAGGAAAAAGAGGGTGTACAAAAAGAAAAATATAGTTCAGGAACCGAGGATTAGGTGGTGGAAACTAACGGGTGAGAATGAAAAAGTATTTATAAGAAAGCTAATTGGGACAGGGATGTGGAACATGAAAGGGAGTATAAACGAAATGTGGGAAAAAGTAGCAGAGGGTTTTAAGAAAGTTGCTAAGGAAGTCGTGGGCGTGAGTAGAGGTAATATGCCACAGGATAAGCAAACATGGTGGTGGGCAGAAGAAGTACAGGAGATAATATCAAAGAAAAAAATACAGTTTAAGAAATTGCAGAAAAGCAGATAGAAGGAGGATTGGGTAGAGTATAATAGTTTATCAAAAGCAGCAAAACGTGCAGTGAGTAAAGCTAAATTAAAGAAATATGATGAGTTGTATGAGAGGTTAGGAACTAAAAGGGAAAAAGAAGTGTACAGGCTGGCTAAGGAAAGAGAAAAACAATCCAGGGAATTTAGAAATGTTTGGTGTATAAAAGATGAGGATAGGAGGGTGTTAACAGACGAAAAGGAAGTGATGAAGGTAGATGGAAAGACTATTTTGAGGGATTATTAAATTTCCGAGAGAGGCAATTGATCGTGTAGAGTGGAATTAGGGTATGGTGGATTTAATAAGGGAAGAGGAAGTGTGGAGTGCTGTGAGAAAAATGAAAAATAAGAAAGCAGTGGGACCGGATGGAGTAGCAGTAGAAGTATGGAAAGTATTAGGAAGTTTAGGTATACAATAGCTGACAAAGTTCTTTAATAAGGTACTAGTAGAAGGAAAAATTAAATTAAATATTAAAAATTAAAAATAGCGTGGAGGAAGAGTTGTGTATTACCAATATTTAAGGGTAAAGAAGATGTACAGGTTTGGGGATATTATAGAGGGATAAAACTTATGAGCCACAGTATGAAGATTAGGGAAAAGATAATACATAAAAGGGTAAGAGGTGAGACAACTGTAACTAGAAATCAGTTTGGGCTTATGCCAGGGAGGTCAACAATGGAGCCAATATTTTGTGTGAAACAGAGTGTGGAGAAGTAGAAAGAAAGCAAAAAGAAATTGTGTATGGTATTTATTGATCTAGAGAAGGTTTATGATAGGGTTCCTAGGGAGATATTAAAGTGGGCATTAATGAAGAAAAGATTACCAAAGGTGTATGTGAATATAATTGAAGATATGTATGAAGGGGCGAGTACAAGAGTGAGAAGTCTGTGTGGAGAAACTGAGGATTTTAGGGTCAGAGTGAGGGTACATCAGAGTTCAGCTTTGAGGCCTTACTTATTTTCCCTAGTAATGGATGAGATAACAAAGGATATACAGGGGGAGGTACCATGGTGCGTGTGCGTGTGCGTGTGCGTGTGCGTGTGCGTGTGCGTGTGCGTGTGCGTGTGAGGGTGTGTGTGTGTGTGTGTATGTATGTATGTATGTATGTATGTGTGTATGTATATATGTATGTATGAATATATTTTCTCCACAACAATACGTCCTGAGGGTATTTTAACTAAATTTGATACACTATCTGGAAAAAACACTGGGGAAGTGTGGACATTTCTAACACCTCTAGAGATAGGAAGAGAAGAGAGTGACAGGTTACAAAAAAAAAATACCAATATCAGTATTAATTTTATAGTAACTACTGGTAAATTTTTAGACAAAATTTCTTCAATGACATAGATATAGAATTGGAGAAGTCGGTTTCACGGGAAAAGCTAGGTAAGTCAGTTAGTATATAAATGTAGGATAAACGAATAATATTGTCATGGTTACCTATTTTATTTTAAATTATTACATCAAATGTCCAATAGAAATTGTTTTATTTAATGCAACGATTTATCATTGATTTTAAATTTAATATGTCTATCATAATTATCAGTATTCTATACAAAGAGCGTTGTGCACATTTTTTTTTTCATATTAATATTAAGATATTTAATTACAAACAAAATGCCAACCTGGTATTTTAAAATTATAAGTCAATTAAATAAAAAACATCTGTTACTATAGATATTAATGAGCAACGATGACATGACTCTAATTTAGTGAAAATATAAGAACAATATCATAATATTTTAATAGAATTTCAATTTAAAATATATTCAATAAAACTAAATACGTACCTGCCATTCATTAACGAGTTTATACATTCTTTCGCAAAAACAGTTAACGATTTTCTCGAATGCATTCAGGTTGGGCGAGTATGTATCTAGTTTATAGGATAAACTCGCTATAAATACAATAGTCCACTGATCGTCACATTCTTTGTCACTATCTCCACAACCACTAACCAGCTCAAGATTGGTACTCAAAATGTATTCACCTCTCTGTGCCATAGCCAAGATCAAATTCTTCGTAACTGATGGCTCATTGACTAAATTATCTTTACCATACTGTTGAAATCGCATCCACCGTGATCCCCTGATTATTAGAACGATCAGATTAGTTTTAAAAAATCAAGATATGTATGTAAGTGCTTATTATTTAACTACATTTAAGAAAAATAAGGAACATTTATTTTAATAATTATAAACATAGCAAAGCGTAAAATTCATTTTATAAAAATAACTATGTACATATCTAGCCCTGTGGAGGGGGGTAAGAATACCTCCACGGTTTCCTCATGCGTGTCGTAGAAGTCAACTAATTGAGGTTGCGTCAGGTCGACAGCCGGCATAAAACTTGTCAAAAAGGTATGAGGAGTCTTAAAATGAATATAGGCGAGTTTTCCCATATCGGATGTTCGAGTAAATTTTATAAGTTGGTGGTGAGACTTGCAATGATGTATGGAACAGAATGTTGGGCAGTAGATAGAAAGATAGAACAGAGAATGAGTGTCGCTGAGATGAGAAAGTTAAGGTGGATGAGTGGAGTTACTAGAGAGGATAAAATAAGGAATGAGTATATCAGAGGTAGTATAGGGGTAGATTCGATAGTAGACAAAATGAGAGAGAATAGTTTAAGATGGCTAGGGCATGTATTAAGGAGAGAAGAGACTGAGGCAGTATGATTAGTAAGGGAAATGCATGTTGTTGGAGAGATGGGGAGAGGAAGACCGAAAAAGAGATGAGGGGATGTAATGGCAAGTGATATAAGGAAGGTGGGAGTAAGTGAAGAAGATGCGGGTGATAGAGTTAAGTGGAAGTGTAGGACTAGGGTGGCCGACCCCAAATAGTTGGAAGAGAAGGTGATGGAGAAGAAGAAGAAGAACTATGTACATATCGATACACAATGAGCCATAGCAAAAAATTAGCAACGCATATAGCAAAGCACCAAGTTGTACAAGATATTAGTTTAAATTATAGTTTATAGACATTTTAGTTTTCGAGGTTTCTAAGTTCTAAAAGGAGTAATTTTGAGTTTTAAGGCCTGAAAATTTTAAATAGCATTATATATATGTTACTCTAGGTAAACTCAATAAATCTCGAAAATCCGTAGTCATAATTTTTTTTTATAGTCGTTTTCATTTTTTCGACAAAATTATCAATTTTGAGGTATTTAAGTCTAAATAGTTGGTAAAACCTGAAAAAATTAATATTTAGCATAAGGTCACACTAAATCATATTTATTTCTAATTTGATCGTCAATGTAATGTTAAACATAGGTAGGTACTGAGTAGGTATATAATTAATATTAAGAGTTATGAATACTACACTGAAGTTACGCTCAGAATTGTTTTATTGAATGCAATGATTTATCATTGCTTTCAAATGCAATACATCCACCAAGAGTATCCTGTCTAGTAAGTGGAGTATATCCACCCCTACTGATACCCAATGAGCGAAGTGCTTCCACCCCGCACTGACCGCCTTTTTTTAATTTTGAAAGCAATAAATCATTGAATTTTATAAAAACTATTCTGATTGGGGTATCAGTTTAATATTATTAAAATAAATAATAATAAATACCTAATTACTACTCGCATTAACCATAATATATAACACATGACTATTAAATATTTTATTTTGCTATTTTCCCTGTATTTTTAAAATACTCCAACCATTTAATCTTTGACCCTTACAAAAAAAATGTTACTGCCACAATTTATTGTATTTGTTATTTTTCCATTTTCCAAATTTTATACTGTATAAATGGTCGATTTTCCTTACACTTAAAAATACTACCAAGAAAATCGAAAAAATTATCTGTCTAAATATATGTCAATACAAATTTGCTATCAAATAAACCTAATAAACCAAATACATCGAAACTCCTACTCGTCTCCCTACCCGAATAAATGTTCACATATAAAAATAAAAATAAAATACATCATGATAAAATTAATACATTTCTCTCTTTGCTTAGAATCTAAATTAATAACTTTTATAATAGGTAGTTCATAGTTGATATATAAGTAACTGTAATATAAAATGTTGCTTTACAACTTATTGTTTCTGCCAATTTCTTCTAATGAGTCCAGAATCTCAGTATAATATTTGACTGTTTGTTATTGATTGAAAACTGTATCCATGGAATTGTATGCTATTGACGGTTTTGGTAAAATATCCAGTATACTAGTGCTAATAACAATAGTTTATATCAACTTTACATGAAGCACAGCTACTGGTGGATTTTTGTGATTGGTGATGATGTTGGAAAATACAATTGCTAGCAATTGGTAAACTTTGTATACGATGTTATAAAATTCTGGCAAAAATATGATGTCATTCGTTGGAAATGTTAACGAGAACATTCTTTTGCAAATTTTCAAAAATGTGACGAAATTTTCAAAATGGCAGGTAATGTCTGATAAAAATCTCCCACCAGTAAAACTAAAGCAGTATCCCATGATTTCATGGAATTCCATTAATATCAATTACAGTTGAATCCAGAGCCTTTAACATTTTTTTATAGCTCACGGTATATTTATCTTAATTATGAAAAAAATGTTTTTAACTATACCTACACATTGAGTCTAGAAAAAACTCCTGTTTAGAAATTGTAGACATTTCTGTTACAATAGCAAATTATGAATGAATTTTCTTATGCAAAGGATTATTGAAAATTAACCATGCCCATAGTGCTAAAGTCTACTTCTTTTTCTTTTTCTTCTCCTTTGCCTGCTCTCCAAACTATTTGAGATCGTCTATCCTAGTCCTACACTTTTACTTAATCTCCCATTTCTTTTTCACATTACACACTCTTCTGTAGTTTCTTTATATCACTCGCTATCACATCCTCTATCTACTTTAACGCTAGTAACACCAGTGATAATAAGTTATAAAAAAACATAAAATTAGAATATTGCCCAAAAAGTGGAACAATGCTATACGTCAAACAGACGTAAAAAACGACTAACGTCTCATCACGCAGTGCGAACAGGGACGATAGCAGGTCACTGGATGGGGAGTGGAGTGAACGTAGTTCTCGTATATTTGATGCAGTCATCGTCATAGATGCTATAGACGCCATAGACTGAACTATTGTTGCCCACACAAATTGTGCAAAAATGAATACGGTTTAAATATGCATAGTACCATTATATGCCAGTTACTGATCAGGAACCAATTGAGGCTTGTTAGTTTTCATAAATATTTGTAAGGCACCTGTGTTTTAGTTTGTTACTCTTTAGCTGTCTTTATCGAGAATGCAAATGTCATCGCGCGTTGAATCGCCAATCTAGGTTTTTTAGGACTTTACCTTTGGACATGCTTTAGTCTTTGATATCAATCAGAGTCAGTTTATGGATTTGAGTTATGTACGGAAGTTGAAATTCGTTGTTTATGCGCCGTGCTTGGAAGAAAAAATTTTCACTCAATCTTGCTTTGTGTATTTCCCACAAATCATTCGGTTTTTAAAGTAAACATTTTACTAAAATACTTGCTTGGTTTTGTAGAGAAAGAAGTTAGGACAACATCTAACATAGTGATGTTATATTGCCCATCACTTTAAAAAAGGCCATACCCGTGGAATGCCTCTATACACCTGACACATGTGTCTATCAGCAGTCCGAAGAGCGTCCACATTTTTCAATTCCTTTATTTTGTGAAGTAGCATCCTTAGAAAATATCATTTAGCATTATTTGTGTGCAAGATATAAGCGTAATTAAATGCATCACTTTCTGGTCCGTTAACCCCCATTGTTTTCTTTAGTAAAAAATCATTTTTGAAGTATTACACATATAAAATTGTAGTACTTTTTGGTAGAGTAAGATTCGGGAAAATAGGTGATTTCTGCATAGCTCAGAAAATGATGAAGTTATAGAAATGCAGGGAAAAATATAATATTCCAGACCGTCCAGTATTCACGATATTGCCTGTAAATAAAAGTACAGGGAATTTTGGAATATTTGAGACGGTTGACAATCGACTAATTTGTCTGTATAAAAATTACAGTGAAATTGAAATATTCGAGACGATTCAGTATTATTGTACGATTTGCATTGTCTAATAATATAGGAAAATTTACAATTATTTTATGTACTATTTTTTCGTTAAAATTTTTGGATTTGTCCTAAGAAATATCTATATAAATGGGGAAATAAATAAATTGCAGCTAAAATCAATGTAGAAGAGTCCCCTTGAACTTGCCAATTTTTGCTTCTCGTAGTTGGGATTATACATCGCATGGTTGAAATATACTAGGTTATTGAAAAAAGCCTCTGTTATAATCACAAAAATAAAATGGCAGCGTAAGGCTAAAGTTTCTTATCTTAACCACAGAATAGCTATCAATTATATATAAAATCGATTTAAATAAATATAATATACAGTTTCAATGATAAAACGTATTTTAATATCTATCTTAATAAAATATATAAGTTTGATTGGTACTTATTATTAATGTCAACATTTTACCTAAAAAATAAACAAAAGAAACGTTTTTTGTAATTTTATATTTATGAATAATTAAGTAATGTAACTTAATAAAAACACTTTTAGATATTTTAAAGCAATTTTAATATTTATATTTAATATAAGTTGTAAAATCGTAACTTAATTACATTTTAAAACCCAATACTACACGTATATATTAAGTATATAAAACCATAGACATGTTTTGAATAACATGTAAAATGTATATTTAAAACACTTGAAACTTTCAGATTCAAAACTACGAAAATTAATTTTTTTTTTTAATCCTTTTGTAATTTATAAATTATTTTTATATAAGTTAAATTTTCTTGTTTTTGCTTAAAAGGCTCTTAATATCGATATCATAATATACATGCAAATATTATAATACTCTTTTAGAGTGACTATCGAAACCAATGATTTCACCTAGATTGATTTAATCAAAATAGCCATCTCTTATCTCAAAAAACAAATTCGCATATATCAAACTTTATTTACTCCAGCCCTTCTCATATAAATACCATTTAAAAAATTGCGAAAAATCCTTCGTAGGTCTTGAGAAATACCTCCTCAAATTCTTACCCCACAGGTGTTTTTGCAAATTTTAGAAATATTTACTTTTTACTTTTTTTCAATTCTCAAATCCTTCACGTCGTTTATAAACATCAAATAAAAACAAGATACTTTCTAGGATATTTTGATTCCACTTCGGTCATCGATTATCATTCGATTAACAGCCCAGTAGATGGCATTCAAACTTTTATTTCAATTGTCATCTTGCAGTTACAAATTAGTAGTGAACTTGAAGTGGTTGTGATAAGAGTAACTCAGCGGTGATTTTGCCACCACACAGTCTATTACGTATCAGTTTTATCGAACATGCGATCTATTACATATCGGTTTTATTGAAATTAAAAAAAATATAAGTAAATTTTACATTCACTTTAATCTCTCTCCCTCCCTAACTCTATTACAATAATTATTTTATGTGTTTTAGGGCGCGATAAAACAAACCTGGTGATATTAGGCGAATTATTGAGGAATTAGGAGATGAAGAAGGTTATGGAATGTTTTAATTTGCAGAAGACATTGTGGATAATCCAAATTATATTGATTACAAACCAGATAATGGTTATGACAATGAATCTGAAGAGGAAATGGAAAGAGCTGATGAAGAGAACGCAAAAACTGAAGGTGAGAATTTTCGATTTTTTTATTGGAAAAGACGGAGAAATTTTGAAGACGAGTGACCAAATCAAAAAATATTGTCAAAATATTTCCAACCCCTAAAGGAGATACTCACCGATGTAAAACTGAATTTGAATGTCTTTTTACAAATAATCAGTTTGGAAATTGTTGATAATATTATACAGAATACCAATATTTATATACAATTAAAAAAAAGTGCCCACCCAGATAGTCGTGAAAAAGACTATAAATTTACCAATAGACATGAAATTTGAGCATTTTTGGGGAGCTTTGTATTTAATGTAATAGAAAACAGCGGATGAATAATGATAAGTTGGCACCAGTTCGAGATATTTTAACTGACTTTATAAAAAATTTTCAAATATCATACTCCTTCGTGAGTTTGTGACTGTAGATGAAATATTGATTGATTTCAGAGGAAGATGCCATTTTATTCAATATATAGCGCAAAAATACCGGCTAAGTACGGAATAAAATGTATGCATGTGTTGCATGCACTTTTTATACCTACAACATTGAAATTTATTGTGGGAAACAAACTACAGACCCATTTGCAACATCTAACAAACCTTATGACGTAGTGGTGAGACTGACAAACTCAATAAAAAAATCAAATCGTAATATTACTGCCGACAACTATTTCAGTAGTTATCCACTTGCTGAATATTTGCTTTCAAATGGCTTGACTTTTTTAGGGACCTCAAAAATAGCAAAAAAGAGATTCTTATTTAATTTATTGTTGGAAATACTAAACTGATACCTGGAAATTGTTTATTTGTAACACAATATGATAAACTTTAGTTTCCATGGTTACAAAAAGAAAAAAAGTAATGTAATGATTTTATGGTTTAATATTAATTTTATATAATAGTAGGTATTTGATTGTTACAAACTATTTACAAAAAGTAAAATATTTATTTTAGGTGAATTTAGCCATAAAATTGTAAAAAGGATATAAATAATAAATTTAATAAGTTATAAATAAAATGATTTATCAAATAATATGTGTAATTAATATTATTGGTTGAATTACAGTGATTAGCTATGTACAATAAATATATTACCTAAAAGAATTCAAACAAATTAGAGGGTTTTTGCCGCCACGCGAGCTCTAGCGTAACGTCAAAACACGCGAAAGCTCGAAGATTAAGAATCAAAAGATTCAACATTTTATGTTTTTAAAACCACATTCTTATAATATATATTTTTTGGTATATTAAAGTTATTAATAGTTTTAAGACACACATTTTCAGCTGAAAGCGAGATTTGTATAAATACATATATAAATTATTCAATGTTTTGTAAAAAAAAATCTTATTTTTTAAAGTTAAATATGATGACACTCTTGAACAATTTCAAAATACTAAGCTATAACGCTTTAATTATAATCCAATAATTTTCTATAATATAAAATATTTATGAAACAAACTTCTATAATCTGGGTAGAACAAGGACTTTATGTCATCTGCACAGTACCTGATGTTCACTACACAGGCGTTTTCGTTTTCTGCGGGATCTGTAAGCAGAAGAAACAACGATAAGGCACTGATTGACGCTATTAGACCAAATACAATTTCCATTATCATGATGAGTGTGTACTTATAATTTAACTTGTAAACATTATAATTTTTAATTATAAAATGTCTATCAATTTTTTACAACTTTTAATAATTTTATTTTATATTAAATAATTCTTAAATGTTGTTATTTGTAGTCGTTTCCTAGACAACTATTAATATTTTTAACAAATATTGAATTCACTTAATTTAATTACAGAGTAATATATTAATCAAAACAAATAAGCATGTGCACATGAGCAGGATTTTTTCTAAGTAATTTAAGGGACGTGCCCCCAAAAAACTTCCTCTGTAATTTGATTACAAACCTTAGTAAACCGCAAAATGCTTAAATAAGCAAACTCTAAAATGGTTTTTGACATTTCACAAGTTTTTTTTATTGAACCACCAAACTTTAATTTACTAACTTGTTCGGTACCGTTTAAAGGGACAGAGCGCGCTGTCCGGCCACCCTGCCTTTTACAACGTCTTTGGCATGTTCATGTTATCATAGCCGCCGCCGCCGCCTCCGCGTTTCCGTTGTCGGCCAATGTGATACCGTTACACACGATTCCCCCCCATCCAGTGCCGTAAAGAAACAAAAAGTATACGCGTGTGTACCTTTTGCCACAATATTGCCGTCTCTTTTTATATTGTAAATTTTTTTGGGTATTCGCCTTCGCACGATACAGTCCGATCGTGAATTTACGCCTTCGTTTTCGTGTGCCATCTTGTGCGTACGTAGCGCGTACTCGACTCGTGTATGTCCACCTTCGTTGTCCATCCCGCGGCTAATATAATATTACGTACCTACTCAACGTCGTCGTATCTAGTGTGTTCGGGTGTTCGCCTTCGTCGATACCACACCGTGACCTAAGTAGGCGTCGTGTTCAATCGTGGTATGCGTGTTCGCATCCGTCGACACCGTCCGATTTGAACGTGTTTTACGTGTGTGCGCCTTCGACACCACATTACCTACTACCATTATTATTAGGTATCATACTAACCTATAAGCTAACGCGTGTTCGCCTTCATCGACACCGTCCGGTCGTAAACGTGTTACGTAAATCATTCGTTATAAAACACCGGTCTCTGCCAAAAAGTCAAACTAGGAGCCCACCCCGGAGATCAAGGTATCGGTTTTTATTATGTTTTTATATTTATGTTATAAAAATGAAGGTATTGTCAACGTTAGGTACTAACACTAGGCTTAAGTATCTTTCCCTGTAAAATAGTCTAAGAAATCATAATACACTCGTCTTATATTTGTATCCAGTCCACAAAATTTGTTGTTATAAATTATTGCACTTATCTTACATCTTCTATCCGGTTTCATTTTTTTTAACCGGAAAAACGGTGTAAACAAACTAATTGTAGGAACTAGACTTAATTTTATCTACTTATGTTTCTAAATTAGTGAAAGATTATTACTTCCCTTGGGATTCGTTTTCAAAATGAATTCGTCATGACACCAATGGTAATATATACAATAACAATATATTAAGTACCTCAACAATAGAAATTATAAAAAATGATTTGAAATGTTCAATATTTTTAATTGATAGAGTATCAAAAAAATATTATACTAATTCTATATTTCTAGTTTTAATATTCAGTTGTGGTGGCCGGTGTGGTAGCTATAAAACTTTTTATATTACTAGGTATTTATTTCATCTTTAAAGTGTATACATTATAATAAATGCATGCAAAGTATGTTTTAATTTTTTAAGACTTAGATATTGTAATTGTTGGGAAGCAATTCAAATTACAGATGAATACAAATAATCTTAAATACGCGACTCACTTCATATCAAATCTTGTTGTATCACTGTGTGCACCATGCCACGTCGATTCACCTATACACGTCCATGCGCGTGCATGCGTGCGCGACTGTCCTCCATGAATGACCACCATAGAACTCGTTCTGCGTTTATAAACAAACAAACGATCAAAAAGATTTGTACGTCCGCCACTGTTTTTGGTCAATCAATGTGATAGGAGAACATCGTCGTCGGTGCTTTTCAACATCTTGTGAACGATCCCGTTGTCATCAGTCATCACATACGACGTTCGAAGATCTACCACCGTCGTCATTATTTCGGTAACCCGTGTGTGTGTTTCCGGTATCACCACGTGCAATTCGTCATTGGAATTCATATTTAGGTGTACATGTCCATACCGTGACCAGCTTTAATTTATTACCTACCGTTTTGGGTTTGTGTGTCCCGACTACCACCACCAGTCACCGTTTGTTGAAATCCCGGTTACGGTTGCAATCGTTTTGCATGTTCTCCCTTGGAACCACCAACCATGCACTCATCATATAATCGTCAATAGTCACTAAGGTATAAAAAATACAATACGTGTTTTTAGAAGTTATTTTAGAATATGAATACTTTCTAGACGCTGGCAGATAGAATTCATCAAAAAGATTAACGAATAAGCAAGGATAGGTTGAATCCTGATATATACGTTTGTGTATTAATTTAAATAAAGTAAGAAAAACAATTGCAGTGGAAAATGACTTGAATTAACATATGACAAAATAAACAATAATAAAAACAATATATATTATATATATCTTTATATATATAATCCTACTGTACGTGTGTATGTCACTGAACTCCTCCTAAACGGCTGAACCGATTTGAATGAATTTTTTTGTGGGTGTTTGAGTGGGTCCCTGGATGATTTAGATTCACAATTGGACCGAATAAGTGGGTAAGTGCAATCGGAATATAGAAAATTTTATTTAAAAAAAAAAAAAAAACTTTTTTAATATTGCAATTCGTCGATTACCAATATCAATATTTACAATTTTATAATTGTATTATTTGTTTATTATTTGAGTGTTTCATTATTTTGGCATATAAATGGCGCTACAGTCGGTATCTAGGTAATTAGGATTTCGTTTATTTTTCGATATAATTTTTTAATTTGAGTGTTTTTTTTTTTTTGTACGGTGTATATTCACATATAATGCCACGTCTT
>JAIPRL010012001.1:0-12641 GCA_025469235.1 Pemphigus obesinymphae
ATTTTAACCAGTTTTAAACCCGAAACCCGTAACCCAAAAAAAATATTAACCGTTTTTCAACACCGAACCCGGAATCCGGAAAAAATTAAAACCGTTTTTTAACCACGTATCAGAAACCCGGAAAAATGTTAACCGGTTTAAACCCGTAACCCGAAACCCGAAAAATTTTAACCCGTTTTGACTCCCTGATATTAGGTATATATATTAGGAATATTGTTACCTGGGAGGTCCCATAATACATACTGATCGTACGATCACATATATTAGACGGGCGTATTAAATTAAAACCAATCAATGACGTTGGCGGACGCCATCCATTCGTCGGCCACGCACACGTACAGTATTTGGGAATCGTTGACAAATTTCTATAATTAATTTCCCACGTGGTTTGGCCACCTGACAGCCAATGACCTGAATTTAAACATTATAATAGGTATACCTATACTATACTGTCGCAGGAGGACATTATCATTTATGTCAGTGCGAACAACCGCACCGCCAAGTGTATATAATGTTATGTATATTTGTCGCGATTCGAAACCAACGATTGTTAGAACGCATATATATAATATAACTACAGGGCCGGGTGTTCCATGCGTTCGCGTGTTCGTTTTTCGGACGTGAGTCTGAATTGATCGTTTGCCAGGGTACGTCCACGATTCGGCTTCACGATTCTTGATCCAATAGAATAATTTTTTTTTTTTTTTTCGCATATTTTGAAGATAAGGCAATATGATATATTGATATGATCGCAAATATATATATACATTTTTGGGAATCTCGTTAATCTTAAACGGTATTTATTTAATGAACGTCTACAACAATATTGTTGGGTTATTTGTCGAATTGTCGTCTATATATACTCTATACCTATCTAATCTTATCTTGGTCAGACGACCGTAATTAGGATTACCTACACGTTATTTAACGACGCGCAGGTAATATGTCGTGAGACGGTACAGAAGTATTTTCATTTCATGAGCGTTGCGTAAAGGTACGGACCATTATATTTAATAATTTTAGCAGTTTTAATAACAGTTACCATTTTTATAAAATGCCGAAAGTCCAAAGTGATTGCGCTAAGTTACGACTATTCGTTGAGGAATTTTCCATCGAAATTTTCAAAACGGACGGTAAAATATTATGTTGTATTATTAATTGTGATCAAGCTGTACCAGTCACAAAACGTTTTCAGGTAGTACAACATTTAAATAAAAATAAGCATATAAAAAAAAAAAAAAAAACGAATTTAAAAGTTAAATCTAAACAGGCATTCATCAAAAATACATTACAAAACCAAAATAAACAAGCAAATTTCCATTTAAATTTATGTCAAGCAATGTTAGTATCTGATATTTCTTTACGGAAGTTAAATCATAAATCGTTTAAGAATTTTTAGAAAAATATACTGGTAAATGCGTTCCTGACCAGTCTATAATTTGCAAAAATTATGTTTGTATAGTTTATGAAAATACAATTTCTCGTAATCGTTTGACGATGGACCGATTTGGGTTTTAATAGATGAGACCACGGACATTGACAGTGAATATATTTGTAACGTAATAGTTGATCTTCTCCGAGAAGAAAATTATTCTAAGTCGTATCTATTAGAGTGTGAAGAAATTGAAAAATGTAATTTCCAAACTATTGGTAAAATATTTAATGATGCGATGCACCTATTATGGACATTATGAATGAAGTACGATAAAGTATTATTTTTTGTTTCTGACACTGTGCCATATATGGTTAAGTCCTCCGATTCCTGGACTATGTTATTCCCTAATTTAATTCATTTAACATGTTTGGCACATGGGATTCATAGAATTAGCAAATGTTTACGAAACGAATATTCTATTGTTGATGAATTAATAGCGACGGTTAAAAAAGTATTTTTAAAAGCTCCCGGCCGACTTATCAAACTACCGGAATTATTTCTGGATTTACCATTACCAACCCAATCAACTATAACAAGATGGGGACCATGGTTAAGTGCAGTAGATTTTGTTTTAAATGTAAAAGATAAACTGTATAAATGTAACGGGAAAAAAGCATAATTGGTAAAAACTAAAATGGACTTGGTATTACATTTCCCCACCTCCCACTGACCGATATATCAAAGGGTGATTATCACGACCCAAAATAATCGGTGAAAAATATAAATTTGATTGGTATAAAATTGTGTTGGTACCTAAGAGGCGTATGATAACAAAAAAGAAGCCAATATCGCAGTTCGGTATATAAATATTTCAAAGTCACAGAACGTTTTCGCCGAGAACAATAGAGTAGGGGATAGTGTCCCAGTCCTGCTATTACCTATATTTATAATCGATTTTCGATTAATATATTTATTTGTAAATTACGACAAACGACTTTTTATCGAGCCAAGTGTAATTACTATAATTTATGGCATTACGTTTGCGACGGTGTTGTAGTATCAAATGGGTATGGTATTAGCTATTGTGTTGAGAGTATATGGCGAATTTTCGGGTAAATAATGCGTCCGTTGTAGATATTGTATTATAATTTGCATAAACGCTTAGAAAACGTTTGCATGAATATATACCAGGTTTCAAGTTATACATAATAATATAATATTAAACAAGTATATATCGTGAAAAATGCGTCGTATCGGCAGTATTTTTATATTCCTTTTTTTCATGGAAAAATAAATTAAAACGATACATACCTATATATACTTATAAAGTATGTCGTAATTATTACATTTCACGCGCATAACTCTATTATACACTTTATTGTACCCATGACGAAATAACATAATATGAACGAATTTGATAACGGTACGAGTTGTCATGGAATAAAATATAATTTATCAATTATGCCAAGAAATTCTGACGTCACTCGGTCTTATCTGCAGTCTTTTCAATATAGTAATATATAAATAAATGTAATGTTTATAGATTTGAACATCTTTAATCAAAATAAACAATAGATAACAATAATAATTATGATAATTGGACCGAGTGACGTAGGTACCATTCGCATAACTCAGTTGCTAGCATACCATGTTATTCGTCATGATTGTACCTATATTACAATATAGACACCAGCCGCAATATGTGTGTGTTATTTTTAAATATATTTGAATATACGAATTTATTGTTTTTTCTTATACCATTTTAACTCGTCCGAGATTAATTTACAAGATATTATTAAGAAAAGGCCCGTTCGATTATCCGCTGCTAAGCACGAAAAATCCACGTGATATTATATACAGAGCTTTCGATTTTATAATTGTACCTATTATTGAGAAATCGTTTTGAAAAATTGAGGTTTAATATAAAAGTATTTTACCAGTGCAAGATATTTATCGTTATGTTTGAGTTAATCTGTTGAACGAACTACAAATATTTATTTTATAGTTTGGCTTGAATCCATATAATAGGTTCGGACTAGGTATGTTCAATGAATTATATTTTCTAGAGTTATTATATTAATTTTTTGTTGATATTAGAGTCGTTTTAAAACCTTTAGATTTTCTCATTATCGTATGAATTAATTTACGTGAATCAGGTCCTACCAATCTGAAGAGTACAGTCGATAATTAAATGACTTAAAAATCAATCATTAAATATGTGGAAATATTTCGACCGGAAATCGAAGATGGTGACATTTAATTTAATTAATATTCGGATTGGCATAATATTGTTATTTTTAAAATTTTAATTTTACAATTTTCGGAATCCAAAAAATATTAAGGGCAATACGGATATCATATTCAAGATTACTGATAACACTCAGTCCTTTGTCTAATACTAATATTATGATTTCAATGCTTTCAGTTGAAAATGATTAAATTTATATTTTTGGAGACCTTTGATATAGAATTTATATTTAAAGTTTTCAAATTTTAATTCCGATAAAATCTAAATTAATAATTTGATAAAGTACAATACAATCCATTAAAAAGTTAATTAAAAAAAAAAAGTGATTTATTCAAAAATGTACGATATTTAGAAATTTTTGGTTCTTAACTTACTAACGAATGATAGAATAATATTGGTTATATTTATTCAATATGTTTATCTAATAATAATTAAAAACTAAAACTGATTTATAGAAAAACCAACACAACCAAGTTTAAACTCGAAAATCAAAACTGAAATTGAACTAAATTAAATTTCCAATTATCTGAAATAAGAAAATCAGATGTACTTTTTATTTAATTACCTGTAATGATCAAAAGGTAAATCTTTAATCTATTATCGATACTACCAATATTTTTAGTATTTAGAGTATTATATTTGTGGAAAATTAAAATGTTTGTCTATTAAAATTGTACGTTTCCAAACCGAAATCGATACTTATTTGAAAAACTGTTTAAATGAACCAATAATAGTTCCTGTCCCGCCTGTTATAAATATCGAACATCAAACGAAAATTTGGTACAATAAAAGACAATAAAATGTCGATTTTTTGGAAAACTATTGTCGATGGTGTTTAGTGATAATAGAATATTATTTTTATGATGTCTGTTGTTTGCATATTATACTAAATAATACATATATTACGCAATAGTACACCCTCGTGAAAAGTCACACACGATACAATTTAACAAACGAACTAAACTTAAACAAAACATAGTAATAATAATAAAGCTGTTTACATAAAAACGTTTTTACGATAAACACGCAATGTTGTATTTCCAATGGGCTATTATATTGTTCCACTAAAAAGCCATTTTGTATAGATTCCAAGATTCTCGGATTGTTTTTATCTTCTCCTGAAAGTATATACTATGGTCTAAGGCGTCTTAATAAGTTGGTCCGATCCAGAAAAAAAGTTTTATGAAAAGATAATAATATACAAAATCCTTGGCAATTATTTATCGTCGTACAACTGTGGGTTATTAATTATTGCACTACAATCTATATTATCATTTATATTCGGCAGCGCTTTCGTTCGAATAACGTTATTACTAAATAGAATTCTCGAAAAGTTCGGTCGTCTCCCAAAGTTCGGGTCCAATAGAGATTAAGTTTTGATACACGGATTGTTATGAATTATTTTTTGAAAAAATAATCCTTAAAGTACGACCCATTCGAGCAATGTTTGACGGTGAAAATGCATTATTATTATTATTTTTTTTTCTTTTCGTATACTATACACATATACACACATGTACACGTTGGAGATATAATATGATGAGTTACCGAGAAAAATTCCTACAGTGGGAGGTAAAACGAGAATGTCGGAACTGAAGAAAATAACGAAAAAAATAACAGATCGAGGGCATATGCGTGCGCATATATATTAGAGAAAGGAAAAATCCGCCTCCACACGCGGTTTGGTTCGGCGGATTTAGGGTCGTAAATATTAATTCTGCTTTTCCATGTACGCAAATATGTTCTATATATATATATACTCACATTGGTATATACATAATAATATATTGTGTATTATATATCATTATAAAGTATCTTTCTCGTAAAGTATATATTATAGGGACGCCGTTTGGTTCCAGGCCAATTTAACGTACAGCATATCGGGCCCTGGCGTTACCGACGCTAAACATTGTTTGGCTTTTGATGGATGGCAGTGATTAAAGTTCCATGTAAAAATACCGAAAAATATAAGCCGTACAATATGTATACCGTGTGTTCCCCGATACACATACTAGATGGCGCATCTGATTGAAAGTCGAGGAACGACGTTTGGTTATTAGATGCCAAATGCTCTTTCAATTCAATGAAAAAAACTATAGTACACCCACGTTTATATTTAAAATCATAATTAATGTTTGACTAAAAAATATTAATAACACTATAGAATTATGTGATAAAACCCACCATCTAATTTAGTTGATTACCAATCCGATGCATCGATTAGTAAACCGATTAGTAATACAGTTTAACGAGGAACATCGAAATCCATCGGACTGCTCGTCTGATTGATCATCTAGGATCATCAAGTGTGTCGAGGAACACACGGACACTTAAATTGTTTATTATCAGTCTTACGATTTTCTTCAAAAATCCATATTGTTCTTAACGTATAGGCATTTTTTTGACTTTGGACGCATGAGCGGATTACATTGTATATAGTTAAAATCACAAGTAATCTGTGATGTGATACGACAGAATACAAAAACATAAAATAAACTAGATAAAGCCAACAGCTTGTGGTCCTCGTGTATTTGGTTGAAACAATCGACCGCTAATTAAAAGGAAGTTGTATCACAGTATAAAAGTCTATGAGGTAACCATAGATATATTAAGCGATAATATAAGGGTGCAATAATATTACAAATTACCCGAAAAATATATTTTCAAAATATGATTTACTAAATTGTTTAGTGTAAAAATATCCATTATCATAATATTGTAAACGAAAAGCATATTGTGAGACGTAAGAATACTGATTTTTAAATACTTTCAAACGATTGTCAACTATTATTGATAATATTTCCCGAAAATGTAAAATATTTATTGTTAAGTATTTTCGACACTAATAAAACTCTTTAAGTATTATGAAGATAAAATTATTTTTAAAAAATCGTGTGTTTTCAGGCTGTAATATTGTAGTCAAAAAACGATATAATACTATATTATGTTTTCACAATAATGTAGATAAAATTATTTGTTATCTACCATCGTTATTTTTTTTAATATTAAATATTAAAAAAGTTAATAATTTTTTGAAAATCATTTTATTTTATTTTTACTAATTTTATATTTGTATTATATTTATATTTGTGCTATTGACAAAAAATACGAGGATATAACATGGTCATCTATATTGTGTAAAAAACTGGTTGCAGTGTACGACTATAGCCCAAGAACACTTTTTTCATGTAAAATATGTTTTTTCAACAAATAGTGTGATGACACAAAAATAAACAGTAGTATTGACATAAAATTATTTTTAAATTAATTTTAAGAGGACGTGATACCCCAATTTTCTGTCATCGTCTGCTGACTAACTAATAATGTAAAACATTTACGTTTAGAATTTTAGGAGTATAATATTATTGTAATTTCAAATAATATAGTAAATTATCCAATTACTAAATGGATAGACGAGATAGTTATCTATGCTGTGGTATCACCAATTTTTATTATAAAGAGAAATAACTATTTTTAAATCTAAATATATTTAAAATTTTCATTTGTAAATGTATTATTATGTTAATTTAGTTTTATTTTTATTTTAAAAATTTAAAAGATGGTTTACAGTATAGATAATGATTCCATCTATACATTTTGTAATATCAACGTAGGTCAATTTACTCTAATATATTAGAAATAACAAACACATGATAAAAATGCTGAATCTAAATCTCTTATAATATTAGTTTGTTAGATGGAGACCGCAAACGGAGAGTGTCACGCTTCTTAAAATATATTAATAGATACTTACCTGCAAATTTCATTGTCTTCGTTTGACATATTGAATAGCCTGAATATTGAAAAATTGCATTTATATTTCAAATAGTCTAGTTTATTGGTGGATATAATATAACCTATTATCAAAAATAATGAAAATAACATAATCTGTATTTTGTTTCATTTTATGTTTTTGAGATATTAATTTTAAAGTAAAAATAAAAATATAATTACATACATATATATATATATATACATACCGATTACTTATTTATTTATTACTAATTATACTGATATTACTATCCAGTTATTATGAAAATAAAAAATCGGTCATAGACGATTTCTCAACAATTTTTACACTGAGTATTTTTCTATCTTATCATCGGCATAACTATACATGCTTGATCGTAAAAATCGGGTGAATTTCATCACCATGTAATTTCTCGGTAGTTAGCGCCAATATGCGATATCGATCCCATATATAATATTATTACGTAACATTTTCCATACCGTAAATAAATCGGTTGTGGTATGAAATTAAACAATTAAATCTAAAACTATTGTGGCCTTTTCATTGATAATAGTTATATACATTTTTGAACATTGTAAAATTTATTTAGAATGTATAATGTAGACACTTTATCAACACAGTTTAAAATATACTTACATATTATAATATTACATTTTATAATGAAATCTTCTAACTTTCAATACCAACTGATCGCGTAAACACGAATACGACATCCAGTGCAAAGCGCAGATCACTAAAGTATTGAAAATTGTCGCTTCTGGTTTCTGTTAATATTGGTAATTTCAGTAATTCGAATTTTCTTTGAAATTTGAATATGTTTAAGTGTATTATTAACGAGCAATACTCGAATAAATCATGAAAACCTACATCATTCGGAGTTTCAGACGATTTTCAGCTCGTTAAAATTATCGCTCGTAAATCATAAAATGTGCTCATGGTTACTGTAATACGTGGGTGGAAGTTTTTTCATAAACATAAACTATACGACGATATTCGAACGATTAATGCTTGTTCTTTTCCTTTCTTTTTAATGAACTTCCGTTTTAACATCAACGAAATGTAATAATATCTGGGGTAAATGTCGGATATATTATATTATAGCCCGTTCCGTTGTCGTTTTCGCCGAGAGGCAGGCAATAATAAATCCCGCGAAAAAAAATCTTAAATATAATATACACACCGTAGTAATCTAATATTTCGAACACCGCGTCGGGTATTTGGTGTTTTTTTTTCTCCGAGAAAGGTTTAAAATCATTTTATTCGCCCGAGTCACTCACTTTATCCGTTCGAGCATAATTCCCCCAAGGTGAAAATAATACGAGGTACTTAAAGCAAATCCGCGATGAAGCTGTTGACAAATTATTGCGTATAACGTTTTGGCCAGACGGAAATTTAAATTTAAATATAATGATTTATGATGGTTTCCAAAGAAAAACTTTTTGGGCTCCGCGAGAGAAGTTCAAACTATTATATGCAGATAGCAGACGGATTATTCACACACTTAATAACTTTTATGTTGTTCACGCCTAATCTTCATTATATTATAAATATTGTACAATCACAAATAATATCAACATTTAAATTGATAATATACAGCAAAAGTACCACTCAGGGATGCGACGTATTTACATTTATAATCTAAACCTAAAAGGTTAAATTTATATTTTGTGATATATAAACATGGCAGGAGATTTTTAATATTTCTAAATTTTTTTGGAATTCTTTGACGAATTTACGTTATATACGACAGTGTTTTACGCATCGCAGGCTTAATGTGAAATAGTTTCATCACGTGCGTTAGATACTGTTTAGTAAAGAGTCTTCGAGACTATATTATTTTTGACTTATTTTATTGAACTAAGACCATTAACACATATTGGATAATATTTCACTAGTTCGATCAATATTAATTATTTTTACAAAAAAAAAAAAAAAAAAAACAATTGAAGACTTGAGCGGGTAAACGTTTTAACTGATATTTTTCCAAAAATAGCTTTTACCGCTTGTATAAAAATATTGTAGTGCAATTATACATCTTTTGTTAAAATAATAGGATACTTATACACGACAAATTACAGAAAAATACAATTTATAAAGGCGTTATTCAATAATATTATTACTTTTTCGAGTAGATGTAGGTGATAATGTCCAATACCAATTGAATAAATCGCATTAATATTATTATGCAAGTTTGATGCAAAAATATGTAAGAAAAACAAATTTCAAGAAATAGTGAAAGGAATCAAAGATTTATGTTATGAACTAGGATCAAAAATTTAGTTTTAAATTCTAATCGAAACATGAAATATTGATTTTTCAATTATATCTTTTTTATGTCTGTACGAAAAAATTCTAGTAATAGGAGTGCCTCAATATTTACATATTTCTTCGTAATTTTTTTAAATAATTATCTTGGATACTTTCAATTTCCACACTAAAATATATTTAAATAGAAAATTAACGTAAACAATTTTCAAAAGATTTTCTCGTTTAAATGCTATTCATAGTGATTAAAAAGTCGAGATATTTAAAGCGCAATAAGATAAACGTTTTAAGATCTAAAAATGTAATACATGGTTAGTCGTTACTCCAAATATATTCAAAAAATCTGTAAAATAGTTCGTCACAATTATTTATTTTTAGTACAGTATTTAAAAGGTTATAGACAAAATGCATTATTTTGGTATAGTAGGATGATCAAACAGACGCGCGTTTTCGATTTTTGTAACTATAGAATAATTTTTTTTCAAGACTTGAGTTTACACGCAGAGGTGCATTCGAAAAATGAACTCGAGTTTCTATAGACAACTGCTTATTGTAGTTCGAGTAAATATAGTTAACTCTACAACCTTCGTTTGAAAACGTCATGTTGAACAACTAATTTTTATTTATATTGAATACTGAGTACCTACGTATAGTACGATTATAAATTACTTTATTTCAGTACAGAATAGGTATGTTATTTAAACTAATAAACTTTGGAATATTTACAATCGTGTTCGTGACTCATGAGTTACATATAAAAATATCTCATAATCAATAATAAATATTAATCGTCGTTTGGATTTTCGGAATAATTTTGATTAAACTCTACTGTACTATACTCTACACTACTCCAACTATACGAATATTCGAACGCACCCAAATACCTATGTATCATATTAATGTATGTTATCATATGTGATAACATTTTTCGAATGGTTTTACCAATTTCGTCCTATATTTAGAAATGATGCATTTTGATTATTTTAGGTTTCAAGACTTGAAAATACAATACATGGTTAATTGTCCGTTACTTTAAGTATATTTAGAGTGAATTCATACAATACTAATATAGGTACTGAGTTGTTAATTATATAATATATTGATTATATAATAAACTTTAGGTCTATATAATAGATATTATACTCGTATTATATACGTATTTGGCTTTGAATTGTTTTTTTCGAAATAAACGACTTATCATAACTTCCAATTTTAACACATTCACCAAAAGTATCCTACCTAAATACTTAAGATTATAAAAGGTTTTAAAAGTTTAAAACTTTATTCCTATTTTTGGCCTTTATGTTCAGACTTTTGTCCCACTCAACTCATCAATTGTTGGCATGAAACAATTCCTTCATCTATTCTACGATATTATTATTGATCGTATATTATGATGATTTGGATTTTGGTTCTATCTTTTGTAAGTAGAATTAAACGTCAATTGCTAAATTTTCATAAGATATAGAACTTCTCATTGTAATTTACTCAATAATGATCTTATGGTCTCCCATTTATGATACAAATATGTACCATATCTTTTTTTGAGAGCACATTTAAAAAGTAATTTTTTAAACCTCCCACCCACGATACCACAAAAATTAATGAACTTAAATATTTTTTGACTACGTACGTTAATTTTATGATGAATAAATTTAGTTTTTCGGCGAGGAATTGGATTTCGAGGTATTTGAAAACACTGATTTATTACCAGTCTATCCGCGAGTTATAATAACTTCGTCGTAGTCCATTTTAAATCAAAATCTATATTTTATACGATGTTAATCCTATTAGAAATTTTCAAATAAAACGATTTTAGTATATATATTATGGGATAACGCATGCAAGTCGACGAGCAATCATTCACATGGAACAATGTAATATATTTTGTTGGTTCAAATATACGTTTGCAGTATAATCCGTCGTATGTGAAACAGCCATTAGATAAATCGAATTTCCTCCTTAATAGGTATGTGTTCATATAATATACTCTGGTTCTGAAACAGTAATATTATAATATAGATATTCACCGTGGTCCCTGAAAAATGCTGAAAAAACTTAGGGTTCATTAATTTACATCGAGTATATTCGATTATATCTAAATGGCACTCACGAGTGTTGGTTTTTTTTTTTTTTTTTTTTGTAAGCTTCACAAAATACGATTTTTCATTACGAGAAGAAAATTATTTCACGATCTATATTTTTGAATAAACACTCAAGTTTTGATATTAATAACAATCGTTTATTAGAATCATATACACTTATATTCAAAACCAAGAATTACATTATTGCGTGTTACACAAAAACTAAATAAATAAATTGATATAAATGTTCAACGAAAAGAAATTGAACGTGTTTTTGTAGTTGTCTATAACGCTTGGTCGGCCATGTTGAAAATAATGTAGCTCAGTGTAATCACGTGTAAGTCTGAAATTAAAATATGAAGTATTGACAATTATTAGAATATGATATATTACATTGTGTCATTGATACATTATCAATTATTATATTATTATTAAATCTTATTATATAAGTGTAATATTTGAAGTTTTTAAGATAATTCGATAACACTATCATATTATGTTATCGTGTAGTTTCTGACGAACCGTGTAATATAAATCAGAAAATTTTCGCCAAAAATACAGTTAGATACGTATATAACATGCACATTTATTTCAAACTAGCCCAGAATGACCATTCTGAATAACTTATTCTATGATAAGCTCACAGAATAAATTAAATCTGAATAATCATTCATAAAATTTATATGTACAATATACATTTTGTCCAGGTATACCTACGTGTTTTATTTTATTTTATTCAAACTTTGCGGAGTGTTTACATATTGATTTATCTTATTATGCGATGAAACCACACAATTATGGGATAAGTATGATTAAATCACATTATTATTCAATTACTCGTTGATAAAATTAAATCATTTTTAGATGATAGCGATTCCAAAACGTATTTCGTTTTCCATAAAAAATAATGATAAGAGT
>JAIPRL010012002.1:0-12640 GCA_025469235.1 Pemphigus obesinymphae
TTTTGAGGTTGCAAAAAGTTGCAATTTAGTTGCTAAATTTTGATACCAGTTTGGAGTCATTTGGACAAAGTGGGGGGGGGGGAAACTTCACGCACGTGCGGACGTTCGGCACAGTGTGATCCGACGGTTTAAAACGTATTACATACCGGTCGGTTTCGGGAATCAGTCATATTATATTATGATCCAGTCAATGCAATTTACGTTTAAACTAATATGTACTCATTTATTTTGAGTTTTGCGGTTTTTTTTTAACCGATTACATCCTGTTTATCGGCAACCGACGAAACGCAGAGTGTGATCCTTATAGCCTATAATATTTCTTATTTTTTGATGTTTTCGGGAAATGACACCAAGCTGCGGCGGGTAAAACTATATGCTGTACAGTGTATATATCCGGGTTATTAAATTATACCGCGTTTGCGTGTATGGACGGCCTTTAGCATAAAATAAATTAATATGTATATCTAATGCAAAAATAAAAATAATTTAATTTTTAAAGTTATTTTTAATATATATATATATATTTTTTTTTTCATAAGAATATATTTTTTTCAAATTTATTTATTTTAAAATTTTAAATACATAAATACATTAGGCAAATCATTACGAAATAGTTATACCTGGTTAATTATGCGGAGAAGCAACTTTACATGTAAATCTTACCTTATATAAATTACTAATAAATAAATAATCTGTTTTATGTAGAATGCTCTTTATTTGTTTCATATATAACTTACAATGGTACACAACTCGTATTTATTTATATATATAATAAAAAACCTAATTTTTATTCTTAATGTATCTATGTTTGAAAGTTATTAGTTTGTAAGGTGCTAGGTAATGATTCAGGAATACGAGTAGGTAACGTTTGGATAGGACTATTTGAATATTCTGATTGACGTAGATAGTTAAATGGCAATGCAGGATTTGTAAGATATTGTAAAGATAAATTTGGACCAGGGGAATAATTCACGGATAAAGCTGGAGTTGGATAGTAAATATTATTATACATTCCGGCAGGAACTTGATCTGACTGCTTTTGTGGATAATTCGTTTTTGAATGATATTTTTTAAATAATGAGGTGTGTGAACTTGAAAGTCGAGCTTCTCGTCATCGTTCAATTTTTCAATGTAAGGAAGAAAAGACATACCTAACTATATTTTTATCAAGATCATTATCATTTTTATATTTGTATCAGATTTTTTTTAAACGGACTCAAAGAGTTTTTTATTTGCTTTTGGGTTACGAGAAGAAAATGTAGAAGTTGAGATGTTGACGGGATTTTCTGTAGTTTCGTCGCAAAAGTCTTCCTTTATGTTTATTTCATTGGAACTTTGTACTTTGACTTCAAAACTACCAGTTGTTCTATACATATTTAAAATAAAATAAAAAGTTTGTGTGGCATCCTCTAACTTTTTTTTATTAATATTAATTACAAAGTATGTAATATTAACTTACTTTCTTTTTTTCATGGTTGAGTTTAAAAATGACAAAGATTCAGCAAAAGCGTAAGGCTTTCTTTTAATTGCTTCTGAGAGGTCCTTGAAGTTAGCGGGAGGATGAAAAGCATTAATTCCCACTATACCACCAACATTTAGTGCTTAATTGGTGCTTTCAGAAAATATCAAAATTATAATTAGTGAATTGCCCCCCGTTGATCTACCGTGGGAGGGATTTCCAGTGGACTTGGTATCACGGTAGTAGAATGGAAGATGTTGGCCGGTTAGTAGTGACCGGCGGTGAGCAGGAAAAAGATGAAAAATAGGTACGACCGCGGGAAGTTGTAAAAAGTCTGAATTTTCACCAACAGCTTGGTCAGCATTTACAAAATATAAATATAAAAAAATATTATTACTGAATTCACACGATTTAGAGTGGAGGATATGTTATCAAACACTGTATCGGGCCGGTTAACGACAACGATGGTAAGGAGTGATCAAATAGATGTGCGACGTTTTCAACGAGACTTAAAGAGAAGAAATATTTCAATAATTTTGAAAGATTAATCGGGACGAAAAATTACTTATATTTCATATTATTATTGTTTATATTATTATAATTATGGACAATAAAATAAGTTAACCATTCTCAAGTATTTGAATAAACTGGTAAGCGACAAAATAATATAATTATCATCTTGAACATCAAAACTCTGATAGACTGCAAGTATGTAAATATATTTTCCTAGCTACATTAGGTGTAAATTAGTGGATAATTTTTATTAATTTATATATTAATTTAGTTTATTAATACCTATAATAAAATTTCAACACTAATGAAAAGTAATAATAGTGAAAACGACGGAGAACCAATCTATAAAAATTCTCCAATGAAATGTAGAAAGTTGCATCTAAAGACATGTTTGAAAGTTTACTAAAAGTACCAATGTATTGTTAGCGCCAACGATCCATAAGACTATATTTACAAGAAGTTTATGATTTGTATATTAAACATTGTACTGAGAAAAATATGAGGACTTAGTAAATTATTTTTATTTGAATTTCTTGAAGAACAAATTTTTTCTATTTATAATCCTAGAAAGGATTAATGTGACACATTTAGATCATATAAAATGAAACAAATTACTGGGAAAGAATAACAAAATCATAAAAAATATGAAATATCGCGCTCAAGATGAAAAAAAAAGATAAAATTATTGCTGAAAATAATAATAATTAATGTCTTGCACTTACCATGGACTTACGATAAGTTACACTGTGTCTTATTCTTAAAACAAGCGTCTTTTACTACTGTATAAAATTAAAAGTACATAGTTTTACAATCAGTGGCCTATTTTCAACTTTTTCTGGGGGGAGGGGGGTCCAAACAATATCGAAAACCAATAATTTATATAATCATATATTTTACTATCTGTAGAGGTAAAATCTCTTAATTAATTAATTAATAGACAAAGGACTGTTGTTAGACTGTTGGTAAGGGATGATAAAGTTAGAGCAATAGTGTAGGGACTAGGAACTGTGTAACGATACTAATTAGTAATTTTTCATTAGACCACTCACAAAGATGTCGCGTTCTTTGTGTCATTGTTAGATCTATGAATATTTACGACAAACTTTTTGTTTATGTTAAAATTATTTATTTTAATAAAAGCGTTAAAAAATTAATTTGTTAAATTCGTAATTATTTATCACATATTGTACATCCAGTAATTTCCAAAATATTATATTTATTAAATGTAATTTAGTTAGAATAAATAAATACCTCATACTTAGTAACCGTTGTATAGTATATTTTATTGCTTATTTTCATTTTTAATACAATTTTCAATATAAAAATACGTGTCAATAAAATGGACGTAACTTCAAATTCTTCCAAAAAAAATGTGAGTAATTATAAATTAAATTAAATACATTAAAATTTTTTATATATTTAATATATATAATCATAACAAATACCACTATAATTATATGAATATATAAATTATTTTGATAAATCATCGATAAATAAATAGCATAAATCACTATCAAGATATTATATAAATAAATTATGACTCATAAATGACTATCCTATAATGTACCCTTTGCAGGCTATGGTATATTTTAATATTTCCAAAGAAGATTTAACATTTTAAAATATAATTCATATTACATTAACAGATTTTTTTAACTTTAAAACATCTTTTGAAAATAAGACAAGAAGGAAATTAGATTTATCAATCTTCCTTTTTGTATGCCAATATATTTTAGGATCTTACACCTACCAAAATGAATAACAATTTATAGAATAATATATATAATAAGACTCCAATAAACAAATATAGCAATAAATACCTATAGCCAGTCGACAATTTAAAAAGCCATTTAGATACAGATGGTGGAATTTGGTCCATCGTTTCTTTGGTCCTCAGTCAAAATATAGTATTATCATTATTTTAGATTTGAAATCAAAGACAAATAATTGTTCTCCAAAGACAATTCTGAGCGAATTTTGAAATAATATTATTTGAAAAGAAAAAATAGGTAACCATAACAATATTGTATTTGTTATTTCGATATTTCCTTTACATTTATAAAATATTTCCGTTATAAAAGTTAGTTTTCTTTTACGTTTAAGAAAACTATTTGTATGAAATTGTATATTTGGTATTTTTAAATATTCTATTAAATATAAAAAAAATTAGCTATAGGTAGTCATAAAATTAAAAGAAGATCACATACCTACCCAGATTTTAAGGTATTCTATAATGTCCAGGAAGTTTTAAGAAAAATGAAAATTAAACAATATTGAAAAATACAATAAATCTAATGTATAGCTTTGTATAAAGAAATGGTCCTATATCAGTAGGTAATAATCTACTACTTTTCATTTTTATGCAATCATGACATTTGACTTTTTTATAACCTGATACCTAACACAAAATAAATAAAAAAGTAGAAAATAGGAATGGAAGTATTACATTTATTGTATGGAATACTGGTAATGGTTAACACTTGTTTCCAAGGATCACCTAGGTGGCTCAGATATTGACTCAGAAGCTCAAGCTGGTGCCAACATTGAAAAGGCAAGGAAAATTTTTGATAGTGCTCAAAGAAAGGCACTTTTTTCCGCTACGGAAGCCTATAAGATTTTGTTCAACCGATGCCGTACAGGTCGTGGTGCATTTTCTCGCGTTGGACTTCGAGATACAGCTGAAAGCAGCTAAACAACGCTTAAGGAATAACCCAAACAAGAAAGAGGAAATCTTTAATTCATGACAACAGAAATAGAATGTTAGTTCTAAAGAAACGGTTGAGAACGTTCTCTTCTTCTGTCCTAATCACTCGGCACATAGGGAAAAGTTAAAGAAATTATTAAGGGCGGAGGAGTATTCCCATGCTCTTCAGGTGACATGACTCTGACTAGAATGAGATATTTTACTCTGGTAACTTTTGCGAATTTTGCCGAGTTTATGCTCTGCGTAATGGGGGCGAATAGAATACCGACACGACATACCATGGATTGAACGTAGACATCGTCCATCAAACATCAGTGGAACCCTGGATAAAGGCGTTTAGAAAGGATGTAAATTGCAGGGACCTGCAGCATAGAAATCAGACTAGAAAACTTTTGCATCGGTCAACCATTAGCCGGCTAACTCAGCAGCCAAAATTATGGTAGAGTTTTTAACTCGGGTTGACCCATAAACGTCAACTTAAAACATATTTGGTACCATGAGAGAGGGGAGCTCCACCGAAAGGTGCCCCTCGAGGTTGAGGTGAGGAACCTAGTTTGGCTAAAACGTGGTGACTATGGTACTTTAAGCAGTAGATAGTAGTATAGCCTGATTCAAAATTTCGTCCGAAGTATAATTTCTAAAACGGGTACTCTGAACCCCTCGAGTAGTGCTAGTTCACTAAGACGAGATGTCCAGTTGTAGGCTCAAGCCAATAAAAACTGGAAAATCCAATGGTAGTGCAAAATAATGATATTTATAAACAATTTAAAATACAGTTCAGATATAGATCGTGGAAGTTGGTCCATTGTCTCTTCGGTCTTCGGACAGAATAGTGTATTATTATTATTTATATTTTATACCGTGTAGTCGATATCACATAGTGGGGGAGTCAATTTCACGTTAATTAACCCTCCAAACTGGTTTTTGTTTAATTGTGGGATCCACGTCGAATCGCAAACTTTTTCCAAAGACCTGCATATAGTTTATAATAAATAAATAAAATCAACAACAGACTCACCAGGAAAAAGGCACATTATTATCACCATTTCAAAATTAGAAAAAGACTACAAACTTTCCGAAAAGTTCAGACCTGTTTCACTACTTTCCTCTCTCTCCAAAGTATTCGAGCACGTACATACTTGAAGAGATCCAATTGAACCTCACGGATAAAATTAGACTCAAACAATATACATTCCACCAAAACCGTTCAACTACTCTTCGACTCATCAAACTCGTAGACGAGCTTAGTCTCAACTACAACAACAGACTACAATCAGCTATCGTATGAACATTATAATATAATGGATATTGGAAAAGCATTCGATAGAATGGGACTCGAGAGCCTCTTGGTTGAAAAAATATTTATGAGGTGTCTCCAAAATACCAAGGGAAATACATCTTTGAAATATAAGCAAAAAAATAAAAATAAAGTCATTAACTTTTTTCTATGTAATTTTGCCCACTAATTAATTCATAATTTGCTGACTAAATTCCGAAATACTCCTTTAATACGAGTAAATAGCAAAAAAATAAAAAAAAAGGTCATCAATCATAATTTTGCAGAATAAACAATTATAGTTTATCAATTTTCTGTTTTTTTTCCGAATGAACTTAATTTCGCCAAATACTTGGGGGGGGGGGAATTGTACCCCTGTTACTGTCTTCGCTATATGGTACGTGTGCCCGTGCGTGTATATGTGTATTTACGTAATGTACTTATGTATGTACTTGTGCATGTGTATATAGGTGTGGAATGGACATGAATACACAGATCGACTGATATAAAAAAAAATGTATTTGTGCTGTTTGTATATTGTGTGTTATTTGTGTAGTGGATAAATTGAATATCTAATCGAGTTTTAAAAAGGAATGATAATGTGGTTAATAAGTTTAAATGTTAAAAAAAGAATATATTTGCATTTTGTATTAGATAAATTGAGTAGTTGATACTTAATAATTAACATGCTTAAATGTTTAAAAAAAAATGTATTTGTATTTTGTTTATGTATTGGATAAATTGAGTTTTAAGAATGAATAATATTATATCGTTTAAACGCATGAAAAAAAAAATGTACAAACTACAATTTCATCTATATACACAACATACAATCAGCCATTCCCAGAGACTCAAAGATCGAATTAATATTATTGAGATTTGTCAAAAAACAAAAGACGAGAGAAGTTTTAATATTTTACGAAAACAAACCTATGAACATAAGATAAATTAAGCTGTATATATTGTGTATATATATACATTACAACTAATGTGTAGAAAATTATTTTTGAAACATTGTATAATTTAAAATATATATACAAATAAATAATAATATAATAATTGAAAATCAAGATAATTTGCGAAGAAGCATATTACTATTTAAAATTAATATATTTAATTATGAATCTTAAAGAAATATAAACAAAAAATGCAGATCAAAAATTTGACTATTTCAATAATATCAATTACAAACCAAGAATTCTTGCCAAAAACGAACTATACTATACCTCAATGAATATACCTATTCATATCGGCAATTGTGTATATTTTATAAAAAAAACTAAGAATTTTTTTTTAAATTTTATATAGTAAAAAATGGAAGCGAGTAATGTAACGGTCCCCGCTACATGGTACGTGTGTGGGTATGTGTGTATGTACGTAAATTACATATGTCTGTACTTGTGCATGTGCATATAGTAGTGGAACGGACATAAGCACCCAGACCGACTGATACCTCCCTCTCCAAACAAACATTGTGAGGTCCTAGGGTCAATGCCAATTATGTAAGTGATAGTAGTTCTCTGTGCATCTCGTAACTCGACTAACCTGTTAACTCCTTGGGACGACGTCACCGTCCTTTTAGTTGTAAGGTAATAATATTATAATATAAATGTATAATACATACGAATGATAACTGTAATCAATATCTTATTATTTGGACTATTTTATCGTCTATCTATCTAATCCTATGGCTCCCGAGCTACGGTAAAACTTACTTAAAAGGTCAACCACCTTCTCTGAGTAAATATGTTTAACGAGGGTCAACCCCGTAATATTTGAAAAAAAGTAGCAAGTCGTTCGTCGTATAGAATACTAGTAATGTATATACTAGTATAATGTATAATACTAGTAATATACTATACATATTTGATAAATCGTTACATTGTATAAAACAATTTTGAGCGAAATTCAGTGTAATATTATACAAATATATATTACTGTTAAAAAAATGTATATTTAATTTTATGGCGTTACTATGTATATATTATTTGTCGGTAATATACAGTAAATGTGACAACTTTATTTATTATTTTATAATGCAAAATGTGACACATCTCCTGTTCGTTAAAGAACTGTCGATACATATACCTAATCTTATCCAATTAAATAGCAGTCGGCTGGCTATATCCTACTACATTAACCGGCCTTTTAAATCGGGTAGTTAGACTGGTATAAATATAGTTTTCTAATTTATTTTAAACAAGAGCTAAGAACTATGACCTATGTTCGTTATAACTCTAACATATTTTAACACAATGATGATACAGATTTATTATTTATTTTATATAAAAATATTAAAATAAAATATACCTAAATACACTTTCACCTGAGTAACGCTGCGTTTGGAAGGTAGTTATCAAATCTACAGGTAGGCACGAGTTCCAGTGAGTTGATTTAAATTGAAATTAAAATAATATGCAGGGTTAAATTTTAACGATACACTGTAATTGTAAATTCCCAGTAAAATTGTATCGATGCAATAAACTTAAAAAAATTTCCTGTTATAAAAGTTATTTTTTCTTTAGAATTGAGAGAACTACTAGGAAAATCAAAACATGGTCTCTGGAAACAAATTTGTTATTAAAAAACTCTATGCTACATTATTATTATTATGTGATAATATACTTGTGTATGTTTGTAATTACAAATTATCCAAAATTTAAGGTCCTAAGTCCGATACTAAAATTCAAATCTGCTGTTATGGTGGTGATTGAAAATTTGCCGTGGCTAAGTGACAAGGATTATTTATTTACTCCAATAAATTCCTTTGACATGAAAGCTAAAGAAACTTTAACTGAATGCGGTGGAGTATCTGTTTTTGTGAGTATAGTTAAAAGTTTATCTATACCTACTAATAAATATAAAAATCATAATTATATTTAATTTTGTAGCATAAATTAATATTTTTTAAACACCCAAATCAACGAACACATAACGAATTGGAATCAATCGAGTGGTTGTTTACAGTGGGATTTAAATTTTACAACTTGTGTCCGACTGTAAGTAATTTTATAGAATAATAGTTATATTCACTTATATAATGGTATTATGTCAAAAGTAATAAAATTGTAATTCATATTCATGATGACGTTACACCTTCGTTACTAAGCTTCGGCCGTAATACTAGTTTTCCGTGGATAAACGTACTGAAATTGAGTTTATATTAGAATTACCATCATTAAACATTTTTACAATACATAAAAGAGAACTTTATCTATGTCTTAGTGTTTATTTTTTTATTTATTTTTGATAGCATAAATGCGATTAAAATTATTTGTTTGTAAATATTTTTATTTTTTTTATTATTATATTATTTCTTTATAATGAAATTGTTAAAAAAAAAAAAATAATAAAGCTACAACATCGATAAAATTCTCCTCTATGTATTATACAAATTTGAGTAAATACTGCTAGAGTAAATTTATACCACGAAAAACCATTTTTATTGCATGAAAAACTTACCCAAAATCTTTAATCCTGTATTATGAGTGTAATACGGCATTAGATAAAGCAATACCTATTTTTAAATAATTTATTTTTCTTCTTCATCACCTTCTCTTCCAACTATTTGGTGTCAGCCACTCTAGTCCTGTACTTCCACTTAACTCAATCTCCCATATCCTATTCACTTATAGGTACCCATTCACCTTATGTCCTCACGTCACTCTCTATTATATCTATTACGTTTTTTTTTTGGTTTTCGAACGAATGACGCTAGCTGTCGTAAACGTCACGCACTTGTGAATATGTGGGCAACAATAGTGGATACTCAAAACTACAACGCAAAATGTGTGTACGGGTCTACTAGGGAAATGATTAAATTATTACGTATCGATTCGACAAAATCAAATATAAAATTATATGTATGTAGATTGTAATATATATATATATATATATATAAACTCATGGGGGAGTCTGGAAAAATGATGGACTATGGGACGGATATACATTAAAAAATTCATCCGGAATAAATAATCATCGGTACAACGTGTATGAGTATTCATCCCAGATAGCGCAAATCACATACATAAATAATAAAAAAATAATAATAATAAGTATATATACCTACACAAAACTAATACGTAGACAGTAGAGAATTTGCCAACCAAGGTCAAGGAGGATTTATTTCTGAATTTACAGGCAATATAAGTGAACAAAACAAAAGATTGGCTGTATCGATAGCACGGAGTATAGAGTAATTAATTGGAAAAAATAATGGATAATTATATAATATCATAATATTGATATGATAATCCATTATAATCCATAATAATTAGAGAACGTGATAACTTTAGTTATACCAGATTATCGTGAGTTATTGTTAAAGTAATAAACATACATTATAATAATGATGTAAATGTGGTTATATAATAGTCTCAAATACCTTCCCTATAGTATCTACCTATGGAAAAAAACAAAATGTATATATATTTTTAATTTTCAAAATTCATAAAAATCTTACTATAGTCCTGTTATAGTCCTGGAGGACTATGATCCTGGCAGGGTCGCCATTCTGTAACGACACGGTTACTGATGCCACTGGTATTTAATGGTCGCCAATATATGACCCGTAGAACACTGTACTAGTGAAGGAGGTCATAGGATTTTCGAAAATTGGTGTTTAACATATACAAAGAAACAAAATACTTTTTAAATATATAAAAGAAAGTTTTTTATTTTTTTTAATGAAAGTTGGTCACCTAGAAAGCCTGTGGTATAAAACTCGAACAAAATTAATAATACCTAATAATTTATATTATTACAATAAGTATAGTGCCTAAATCCTAAATATATTCAGAAAGAAACTTCATGAGAGAGGCCGTCAATCCATTGGAGTCGATTGGACCATTACACATAATAACTTATTAGACAATAAATAGTAATGATACCGGCCAAGGTACATTAAAAAAAAATAATAAAAATAAAATATAATCCGATGTATAGGCACGAGCAGGCTGAGCAATGCACCGTTTTTTGCCCACCGGTGAAGCTCGCCGCGGTAGGGACTTCCAGCCATTACTCTATCTTCATGATATGCAAATTATGGTAAAACATTGACTACGGCTGTTAATAGGAGATATTAACTCGAGCCGGTAGAAAATAAGAAGAAAAGAAAACGGGCACTCGCGATCGTAAAATCGCAGGAAGCCATAAAACTTGCATTAGAGAGGATTACATGGCCAGTATTTACAAAAATAAATATATACATATACAATAATTTACAATTAAATATTGTCACCGAATTCGCACGGTTCAGAGTGTTGGATATGCTATCAAACACGGTAACGAGAACAACGATGGTGCGGGGTGTCGGTAAATACATACAGGTGCGGGACGTTTCCGACGAGGCCTAAATGCGTCCTATCCAAGCTACTCTTATATACCATTTATGCTTATATTATTTCATTCCTTATTTTATCCTCTCTAGACACTCCACTCATCCACCTTAACATTTTCATAACTGCTACACTCATTGAAACGGTTCGTATTTAGGATACCGCCTCTTGATTAAAGACAGGTTTAGTGTAGGATAAAAGTCTCTTTATTATGTGAAAATTATATACAAGTATAGATGTACAACGAATATATTATATATATATTTACAAAGTAAGGCCGGGGGTCACCGGATGAGGTATAATAATGGTATCTTAGAGCCCCACATCCGGGAGAGATGTTCCCTATAGCCCTGATTGTAGAAGTGGGCAGTCAAGCTTAGCTCCCGGGTCTGGAATTCCTCCGACAGATATCGGGACTGTGGGTTCTTCTGGGGTTCCTCGTCCGTCGGGGGACAGCGGTTAGAAATATAATAGATTTTATAATATTTACAAATTGCCCGTATCAGTTCGTGGTGGATAGTCCCGGTGAAACGTTCCGCCGTCACCGGGCGGGCGTCGTCCGACTGCCGCTGGTTGATGTCGTGTCGTCGTCACTGATTCGTCGTTGTCAGTTTGGCTCCTGGCTCGGCGTGACCTGGGTTGACCCGCAGTGAATGCCCCAAAGATTTGGCTAGTTGACCGGAGAGTATCCCTGTAGTGGAACCGGGGTTCCTTTATCGGGGTCGATGTGTGGAAGGTCCGAGTAAAAACGGAGATCGGCGTTTACACGGCTACCGTCGATGCCGAGTAGTCCAAACGGTGAATTGGCGGGTAAAGAGGATGTCCGTGGAACTCACCTCTGACTGCCGACGTGGTCCGGAGCAGTTGGTCACTTGGTCGGCTCGATTTCCTTGATCCAGTTAGCGGGTGGAGAGGGTATCAGTGGAACTCGCCTCTGATCGCTGACAGTGCCGGATCTTCAGGTTGGTCGTCGATGGTGATTACAGGGAGCTGGAAAGGAAAGAGTGACGACACTTATGGAAGTAGAGGTCACGGAAAAAAATGTAGGTATATCTTATAGAAGTAGCGGTCAGGGGAAAGAATAGGAAGGTAGATTTTGTAGTCCAACTGATTATAAAGCTTTTAGCCACAGCCCTACCACTGTAGGATATTTCCGATTTCGAATCTCTTATAGTTTTATTGCAAGAAAAAGTGAAATCGGAAATGGGGTGTCGATCGTCACTGACTTGACTTGCTTTGTGGGGGGGGTACTCTGTCTCAAGCTTGAGCTTCTTCCAGAGGGTCGGATGTTTAAGGAGTTGTGAGGTGATGAGGGGGCGAATTTATGGTATTAGAATTTTAGAATTTGAGAG
>JAIPRL010012003.1:0-12637 GCA_025469235.1 Pemphigus obesinymphae
ATTTCGGTAACTTAATTATTTAGGATAGAAAATTGAAATAAAAAATTTAACTGAGTAACTTGAATTTTTGTAGGTATTGGATAAATAATAAGCACGTATTTAATTTATTTTATCTAGATAAATTTATGTAGATGACTTACATATTTATCTAAGATAATGACTCAGATAAGTCATTTTGAATTCATCTGTATAAGATAAAAGATAAAAAAAAAATTATCTAGATAATATACAACACTGATAAAGACTCGTTTATGTACGCATAGGGCATTTTGTTAACATCATAATATTTACTGTTCACTTTTATATCCACCAAAAATATACATCTTATTATTATTAGACCATTATTTTATTTCGCCTCGTTATTTCCACTTTTCTTTCGTTTCATGACAATAAATTTTCTATAAATAGCAAAAAAAAAAAAAAAATTTAACTTCATCAACGTCAATATAATATTAATTTACATACTGTTTTCAGAACTAAGAAGAAATAACCGAATTAAATTTAGATTGAATTATGTTCATACAGTATTTTTGGAATTTTTCACTAGTATTCCTTACGAGTTTTTCATAAAATTACCTATTCAAAGTACCAATCTGATCAAATATTTACTACAAGAATATGAGTAAATACATGACGATTGGTCCAAATTTTTCAGACTTAAAGTTATTTCTAAAAAAATGTATTTGAAAATATCAAAATAAACATCATTGTAAAACTAATAGCTTCTTCGATACACTCAGAATCTAAAAATAAAAAATACACCATTGTGAAACCACTAGCTATCTTGTTCCATTCAGTCTGAAATAATAAAAAATCATAAAAACGTTAATTCAAATCCAAAATAATTATCTCGTCCGCGGTCGTTTACCGTCAATATTTTTGGATGCAATAATAATAATTATATTATTGTAATAATATAGTAATTGGGAAAAAGTGGCGGTGTAAAATTGACTTCCATTCGGGTGGCCGTAACATTAATTATGAAATTGCCTGCACAAACTAATAATTATTATAATGGTCATATCCCTGGTGCGTACAATATTAAAAAAAAAAAAACTATATAATTTGGAAAGGTTTCTCGATAATTATTTTGTTATAAGCAATTTTCAAAACTTTTTTTGTAATTGCACACGATAGTTTGGTTTGAGGGTAAAACGACCGGTGAAAAGTTTCTCCTAGTATCCAAGAGTATTCAAATATAGGAGTAACTAAAATGTACGGTCACTGAATTCATTAAACATACGGCATACGTAAATCATTAAACTTATTTAAAGAGAACAGTTTTTTAATTTTGATAAAAATTTTGGATCGTTCATTATAAAAGTTACAAATTATACTTATATTAAATCAAGTTTTTATAATAAATCAAGATATGTATTTCTCCAAATCTTCATAATAGTCATCAATATTCTATATCAACCCATTTTATTTAAAGCTCAATTTACAAAATAAATAGTATTTAATGCATACATTACAGTATACGTTATTTTATCAATATATTGTTATATCAATCAGATATTTGTATGTTTATCAAAGAGCTAAATCGAATTGAGTTAGTCAATCTGGATCAAGATATGAATCCACTTCTACTTTTTCCATCTAAACTTATGTGATAAACACTAAAAATAAATTATAGTGTTATCAAGTTGATTAAGCTAAATTACAATGAATAAAATCACAAACTAAGATAAACATATCTAAAAACGAATATATTAATGGGAAAGGATACGATAAAATGAACTAGCTAATGTTAAGTTGATTCGAATATTTTTATAAATAGCTAATAATTAAAACGTTAGTAATTACTTATCTACCTAGTCAAAATCGAAAAGTTAACTAGACATAAAGTAATCAAAAGTTGTTTATTTTTATTGTGTATTTGGTAAATTCAAATATTTTATTTTTAATAGCACAGTATATGGGTTAATTATAAACAAAAATGGATAAGTAGGTACCTAAAATAATAATTCGTTAAATAAAGTATATTTTTTTCGTATATTTTTGACTTACCTAAAAAAATGCAATAGTAATAGAAAAAAATGTTTATATTTACTTCAAACGAACTTATATTAACCAGTTATTAACTTGTTCCCTGATTTATTTTTAATTAAACAAATAAACTATTAAACAAGTTAACAGTACACTGTTTTATACTAACTTGATAACGGAGTTACATATAACTGTTTTATAAATGGATTCTAGAGATCATGTGCTGTCAATTATAGTGAATTATAAGGTCACGAATAAAATAATATACAATACTTATAAATTTTATTAGTAAGACAAGCGTTTTGTGTAAACTAACGATTAACATATAGACTAAATTGGAATTCTAAAATCCGATTTTAGCCCCCCCTGTAGGCTATATTTAATATTTCATGAACAATTATTTTTGTTCGCCTATCTAGAATAATAATATAAGTATCGTTTTAACTAAATATTGGCTACCCACATACAGATAACATGAAATTGTATTAAAAATAATTTTGAACGCTTCATATATTGAATGATGATTGGAAACTATTAATTATTAAAATCTAGTACAATAAAAGCCTATAAATATACATATTAGAACGAGTTTAATTTAAAGCAGCACACGTGAAAATGTCTCGTCAAATGTCAAACAATACGTAGCCATGTCTTGCACAATTACCTGTACCTATATTATTTATTTATTATTGTTAAAACAGTCTTGCGCCCAAAATTACAAAGGTGTAATAACTAAAAAATGTACAAATACATGCAGACATAAGGCACATAAAAATATAAAATAATAGCATTAAACGATTCACACGACAACAACATATAAGATAATTTGAAATAATATATATATATTAGACAATATTACAATAGAATTATTAAAATTAATAAGAGAAACCTTGTTAGCAAGACTCGTACACATGGCTTGTTCGGAAGACAGTTATTGGGGCAAGGAGGAATTAGAAAGGGAGCCAATTAAGTACGTGTGCGACGCATATATAGGTACTCGGAATTTAATATGTTGCAGAAGTGAATGGGAGACGATTTTTCCATCGAGTAGTTTACTGAGGAAGGATAAATCATTAAACAAGCGACGATCCGAAAGATTTTGGAGGTTCGGGGCATGATGTACCGGATCGTAATCACGAGGAGGATGTAGTATGCTTAACTCGAAAGCAGCAAAAGCAAAGAAACTTACGTTGGACTGGTTCGAGTTGATGACAATCACCAGCAGTATACGGGTTTCAGACTACCATGTTCTAAAATTGGCCCGACTAAAGCACAATAAAGTGACTTTAACGAGGTGGCAAGTTTAAATTCATCAGCTATTCGTGTAATGAAGCCAAGCCAACTTGAGTGGCGTTACAAAGTAACGTAGTCAATGTGAGCTTTGGGATTATTATTATTATTATTTCGTATGGCGTCTATGGGCAACATCAAAAACACTTAGAATACTAACAGATTAAAAGATATGATATGTATACAATTAAAATTAAAAATTAAAAGATGGTCAACAGTGATAAAACTCAAAAAATCAAAAATAAACAAACACATAAAACATAAGATACAAAATAGGTAAGAGGTTCTTCACTTGGTAAATGTAAGGGTCATATTATAGCTTCACATCCAGGTTCTTCATCCATTCCACCGCTTCTTCCTTCGCCAAGTGGATATCTTCTATGGTGCCGCCTTTAAATGCACGAATTGGACATTCAGTGGTAAAGTGATTGATCGTCTGGGATTCATAGCCACAGTCACACGTTTCATTGTCACGTAGTCCCCATCAAAACAAAGGTACAAGGTACAACAAGGGTACAAAAGGTAATTCGCTTCCACGTAGTGTACCCCGGGCAACGTCCTAGACGGCTAAAGAATTACCACCAACAGCTGCTGTACTGTTCTTAGAACCTCACAGCAACCATGAGCAACAACAACACTAGCTTTGGGATCAAGTGAGGGAACAAATAAAAATCCAAGATCACGGATATTGTCAGCAATGCAGACAAGAAGGACACCGTTAATAGAATAAGAATAGGTTAAGGGTGCTCGACCCTCCGAAAAAGTCATTGATTTACATTTAGAAACATATAAAGCTCAAGCCAAGACACTCACCCCAAATGATTGGAGACAGATACAATCTTCAATACCACTAATTTTACAATAAAGCTTGAAATCGTCGGCAAAGCAGAGAATTTTACTATGGGGGAGAACGGTATAGTGACATTATTTACGAAAAGAGCGAAAAACATTTATATGATAAATTAATAAGTTAATTTATTTATAATATAGGGTGAACATGCGTAGACTATACTTTTTATATACCTTGTGTAACTGGAAAATGGATAAAAACTTCAGGAAATACATAGGTTTCATACAATTTATAGGGTTTTCTCATTAAAAATAGCTTCACTACAAAATATATACCATTTCTAATCAACTATTGTTGTATGGAACATGGTATTTATAACGCAAACAGTGCAACCTTTCTATAAAATTAAACTAAAACAAACTTGGTTTTAGTATTCAATTATAAATAACTAATTATTAATCGGCAAGCACATTTATAAAATGGTATGCCATACGAAGGTAACTATTTAATTAAAATAATACAAATTTATAAATATTAAAAAAAAAAAATCTACTAAAAGATAACATAAATATTATATAATATTATTGTAAATTTAGTAAAACTAAAAATATTCGACATTTCAAAATGATAAGACGAACTCAAATATATCGAATCTGATTAAAATCTAACTAGAAGTCATAATCGGCCTATCCTTAGAAAATAAAACACTAAAATTAGGTAGGTATATTTCATCAAAACATTAGTACACCACGGTTAGGGTCAATTTTTATAATGTTAATGACTTTTTTTGGAACATAATTTGTAAATAATACCTACATAGTCTATTGATTTTCAATAATATTTTAAACCGCAAAAAAAATATACATACATGTATATGTATATGGGTATGAAAATAATATATCATAATAATATTATAACATGAATGTTAAAATACTTTAGTTTTTAAAATTCTATTATATTATATCTTAATTAAATCATAACCAAGCAAACATTTTAAACTATAAAACCATTATTTTTAATAATTATAGCAAACCTCATATAGTAGGTATACCTATAAGAATTTCATATAACGTGTTAAATATAGAATTATATATTATATTTTCATCTATATGTCATATCCATTAAATCATTTTTAATGGTTTTTACAAATTAAGAAATTTTCAAATCACACCATACAACCGAAGGTTCATCAATGTATAGTAAAACTAAAAGCTTTTTTCAGATCGTAAAAGCAGTCTCTCTGTATTTTATTATAATATCAATAACTAATTAATTTTCATTATATTACATTAATAGATATTAATAAAGAGAGTAACTTTCCTAAAAATCAGATTATTATCAATATTGTATTAAAATTGTATAGTTATTAAGATTATATTTTTGTGTATTTTTAATTTGCAAATTTTTTAATTATCACATACGTTTATCCTAAGATTTAATAAATTGAAAACAAAAAAAAAAATGAAAGTCCTCATAAAATTACCATTTATTCTTTTAGTGGTTTTATTAAGTTTTAGTTAATTATATTTAAATTCTCCATTTATATCTTATATAAAATATCTAATATGTAATTACGAATTAATTCATAAATGCATATTATTATTATTATTATTATTACGGAAAACGTTTTTCATGCTGTATATTTGACAATGAATATAATATGTCATTAAATTGTTCGTAATTGGAAACCGCATTCCTTGGTGATCAATATTGCTAAGTGGGTCGTCAAATTTTCACTTTCCTAAACTAAAAATTGGGTCGCACGTGGGTAGGAAAAGTTTTTGGAAACCACTGCGATAATTGTATATTGCTATAATTAAATTCAACCACTTTACTCTTGGACCAAATTTTGGCATTTGAAATTTCCATGTAATTGTATTATTTGAGGTGTCTATAATCAAGATCCACTATAGGCCAAACTTTTAAAACATCGTTTAACTTGATGGCAGTTATTAAGTATTCAAAAAGTTGTACACAATAATTAATACAATTTAAAACGGAACAAATCTACTGTATATGACCTTAGTTACAAATTGCAATCTAATTATTATTATTATTATTATTTTTTTTTTTTTTTTAATGATCATTCATTAAATTACATATTTGAAACATTAACCAATAATGTATGCACCGAATTAATTTTAAGTGTATATTGTATTTGGAATCTCATGGTATAAAAAAATTGAATCATTTATCATCTTTTATATACACAATGAGCAGTTTAATAAATATTATACATTAAAAATGATTTTTTTGGAATGACGAAAAACTCGAAAATATCTTATCTTTAGCATAACGTTAAAAATGTTACGTATTTGTATATTAAGATACAAGACGATATTAAGAGCAACTACAAGGTTTATGGAATATTGCATCACCTTGATTAAAATATAATTATAACAATACCTAATATAATATCGCGTGACAGAAATCAAACTACAGATAATTATTTTTTATTTTACACCTTTGTGGCATACATTACATACAGTTATCACAGTTCTATTAAGTTATTCAATACCTTGTAATACTGTAATTACACTGTGATTACAGCAAAAACGATACGAGTGGTGGTCCCTATAATTGTTAATAATATACGCGGGTATAGCTTTAAATGAGATCCTAACAAATAATATACACTTTTTTAAGGGTCTCAGATAAAAAAAATAATACATAGCATACGATAGAAATATCCTTAAATACTGAATCGATGATTAAATTAATTGAAATTCCACCACTTATTTAAAATAATATTAATAAACTATTTTTTAGGAAAATACATTTATATGTATTTAATTATGTAAAATAAGATTTAATTTTACATAAATAGTATATTATAATATTAAAACAGTAAATTTTATTCAAAATATTATTTAAATATCTGTAAGTAAAAGTACTTCGCTAGTTGGATAGGATAAATTTATAGTAGATAAGTAAGGTTTGAAAACGAAAAAATAAACATTTATTTCATTAAAAAAAAATACTGCACAATATTGTGTTTCATATACATAACTGTAACTGTAAAAAAAAATCGTTTTTAAAAGTGAATACTGTTCATTAAGAGTAGTATGTTTGTGAATATGAAAATTAATATTCAACTTATTGTTTTCAGAATTACTTGTAAATTTTCTACTTCATTAATAATATATTTACATATATTGCCAACACAAACTTTAAATGAAATTAAAAAAAATTTGAATATCTAATGGCCTATATTTTTGAATATACTATTCTCTTAGTATAAAATGTATTAAACCCTTACTATTAAAAGTATAGTAGCTAAACTTTTGGAATATAGTGGCGGTACTTGACGTTTAAGTTTGTATTATATTTTCTAGACGTAAAAACTAAAATAATCCATTTTAGGACTTGAAAATATATTATTCATATAAAGAAAAAAAATTTAGTCAATTTTTAAATTTTATCACGTTGATGGAACACCGAAACTTCATATTTCGTGTACATTTAAAGATTTATGAATAGTTATTTTTAACTGACTATAAGAAATAAAAAAATTGATTTGGACGGAATATTGTGTTTTCACGCGTTTCTCAAAATGTCTAAAAATTTACAATTACTATACTTTTCAAAATAGGTAGTTACTATCTTCTTAAAATTTCGTACCGGAAAATGTGTATACGCTATACATGTAACGATTGCATCAAGCGTTTTGATATAAAATATGTTTCTACCAAAAAAATAAAATAAACTTCAAAGTAATTCCACTATCTCCTTCGTTACACTCAGAATCCAAAACAAGAAATAATTTGATAAGATCACTTTATATTCATTAGTACTGCAATCCAATCATTATGGACTCGGATTCGAATAAATAATAAATTGAAAATTTGGAAATTCTGTCGCTGTTTTTTTTTTCTAACAAAAAATATGTAAATAATAATACATCTTATAAAATATTAGGAACATTATAGTTCAGACATTTTCGAATTTCTTATTCCATATGACAGCATTATTATATGATATTTTTAATGAACGTTTTACTGTGCATTATACTTGCATGATTAAAAATACATAATTAAAGCTTTTAAAAATTGGAATGACTGAAAAGCGAAAATCCGGGCAAGAATGATAATGCATGCATGTTCAAATACAAATTCGGATACTGTAGTATAATATTATATACTTTAAAATATCATACTTTTGTCGATTCACGTAGTCAACATTAATATGGATATATTCAGAGGATTTTTATGAATTTTTTTTTCTTTTGTTATTATTCAAAATTGTATTAGTTATATTGCGATCACAGCAGCGTTAAGTTCATTATAATAATATAGAGTGCACTAAGAAATTCTGGCGGCGGTTGATGAAAACGTCCCTTAACTTTATTACATGTGAAAATTGCTTCTAAGATAAAATTCCTTTTAAGTGAGTCGCTGCTTTGTAATTTCCTTAGTTATTAAATTATCATATTATCTGCGCAGTAAAAATGTGTCCTATTTTAATAATAATTATTATTACAAACTAATCAAATTATACCTACATATTTATTATTGAAAATCGATATCGGGCGTATGACATAAAATTTCATAAATGTAATAATATACAATTTGACACCTAATTTAAGTCATTTATAGAATATCCTTAAAAATATTTAATAATATTAGTTAGAAAAAGAACAACTATGAATTTTCCATCATGCTCTCTAAGTCTTACACAAAACTATCCAAACCGAGAAACATATTGAAAAGTTAACAATTAAAATTATAATTTTATATAATGTTTAACTTTATGATTTACTATTGAAATTTACTAAATAAATAAAAAACAAGATAAGAGTTTATTTATAATGTTAAGTTACTCATAAAAGTCATTTTATATATTTATATTTTTATAATTTTGTTATTTTTTATAATTTTCTTTTTTTTTCTTGTAATTTTACTATTCATACTATATAATTTTATTAAAATTCAATAAATATTTAACTAATTGAATAAAATATTTAGTGACATAGACATCCTGAGAATCGGGGGAAAATAGGATATTCGCCACTTCATACATTTTTCATTATGGACGAACAAGTAATGTATATTTTATTATTCTTGAATAAAAATATTGGTGAGCGATATTTATGTAGTATATTTTCCAAATAAAAATTTTGTAATAAAAAATAACTTCTAGTAATCTATTAAATAGGTAATTTTTTAATATTGTCAATAAGAAGAATTGTTTTGCACAAAATCAATTTATAATTTTAAATGTATGAAATTTGCTCTTATTGGTTTATTTATTTTAGTTTTATAATCATATACGATCAAAATAACATTTTTAAAAACCATTGTCTACTTTTGGCTATTTATATAGATATTTGAAAAGTATATAATAAAATAGGTAACGTTAGGTTGAAAGTCTTGAAACAATATCAATATTTGTGATAAAAAATCAATCTAAAATAGTCTCAAAATGTTACTTCCTCTCTCCTTCAAAATAACCAAAAATAATCCTAAATTATAACACGCTGCAGCGTGTAAGAAAACATGGATGGTAATCCTATACCATTTACAGAATATATTTTGTATATTTTTATTAGTGGTCGTTTATTTATTTATTTTTTTACTGTATTTTAATACTTGAACTCCCTTAACCTCTAATTATTGGAAATATCATATTCCGTTTATTTAATGTAGTTTTAAATTTAGTTTGTATGTTTAATTCGGTTCCAAACCCTCTTTAAAAAGTATGCAAAAGATGCCCCTGTTTTTTAATGATATATTATTTTTAATTGTTATTTTTAAATATAGTAATAATAATATATGACTAATGGACTCTATTTTCCATGATTTATAAAATAAAATGTAAAACTTTTAAATTTATTATCATTTATTCAAAATAAAATATTTAAAAATAGCCATTTCATAGATTTATTTATTGATAATTCAGAAATTTAGAATTTATATTTTCACATCAACTTTAAATAATTTCTCTACATTTTTACAAAATAATGATTATAAAACTAATATGTATGAGTAAATATACGAGTAATTTGTATTCAATATTTTTATGTTATACGAATAAGACATTTTTGTTTCATTTAAAGCACTTTATTGTGGTTTTACTCTGTTCCAATCGGTAAATTCTCAAATATATATTTTCATATAAAAATTTAAATATGTAATAAGATGATATAATAATTCAATAAAACATTGTATTGTATTAAAATTGTCATCTATAATAAGTTAATTAGTAAATAAGTTTAAAAAAATATATATACAATGAGTTTGGTAAACAAATCTTAGATATTTTTTTAAATAATTGTTTCAATTGGATGAATTCATTCCATTGTGTTCTTCGCCATTTTTATCTATAGATATACAGATAAAATGTAATTTATCTATATTATATAATATATCATTAATTAAATGAATAGTTACTTTAAAAATATAATTTTATGATTTTCGAAATATTGCTCACTAGGTATAATTAATCAATATACTATAAAATTACATTCTTAATGTGGATATAGGTAAAAATTTTGAATATTTTATAAGGAAAAATGTTAAGAAATATTATATTAAAAATAATAGTGTGTACCTAATTCTTTTTTTTTTTATTAGTTAATATAAATTATTTTTTAACTGGTAATGATTGGTTTTTATTTGCTATCGAGCAATAGTCTTAAAATATCAATCGAGTCACTTTTTGGAGAGAAATATATTAAATATTCAAAAAGCCGACTTTATCGCAATAAGGAAATATATTTTACTTAAATAATATATTATTTTTCCAACTACCTACAACATATACTCTTATACACATTCTTTTTATACTTTAAACGAGTATGAAAATATTTTTTTGAATAAACTTTATATTTATAATATTGTTCTTTGCGTAGCGTATGATCTGTTTCGCATAGAGTTTAGCAATAACAAAGTCGGTTTGATGCAATTCGAATTTCAAGTTCTAAAAGTAGCTTCTTTTTAGACTTATAAGAGATAGGTAATTTAAGTATTTGCTTATTCACATAAATAACTTTTACTATATCCATTAGACATATAACTAACAGTTCTTAGGACAAATATGTATACAGTTTTCTCTTCAGTGATATATCTAGCATATGATACTTAAGTGTTTTAGTAGAACCACATATTTAAATAATATCGTTTTATATTTTTTGTTTTTCTGTTACTTAGCGTTCATGTTTAAATTCAATATCATAAGTCAAACACACATCATAAATAGTACAACATTATGTTCATTGTAAGCATTTTTAAATTATAAGTTCAAAAAATGTCGAATAAGAGAGAAATAAAAATACAACATCAATTTTTTTTTCAACGTTATGATTATCAACATCGGAACAACTTGAAAAGGATGGTTTTCTCAAATTATAATTTTCGAAAACAACGAGAATAATTTTAGAATTAAAATGGTTTATTTCAAAAATGCGTTGTACAAGCATACTTTGCGTAGTTTAGTGATTTATTTTTTTTTAATTAAAAATTATTTCACCGGATATGAAAAATGTGTAGTATTTATTTCTCGATAATAATAATTTCAAATTTGAGTCTCGAAATTATCGTTTCGTACAAACGAAAACTTTTTATACACCAACAGTATACATATATACTTATAGATAAAATGTATTTACTATTTTATTTTTATTTTGTATTTTGTTACTCCACAAATATATACCGATTTGATGCATATTGCCGTGGAAACTTTGAAAATTCTTTAAAAACTCGTTTTACAATTTTAAACTATTCAGACGATATATTTTATGGGGAAACTTTATTTGCGCGTGTTATATATATTGTCCGAACGTGTTATAATCCAAAGTATTTATCGATCAAATACTACCGCTGCAGTGGTTATGTATACGCGGACTGTCCTTTGAAATAAATTGCACACGGGCGATTTTTTTTTTTCTGGCATGCAGCAGCTATATATGCTGTTTCATCGTATAAAATCATCCGCAGTAAAGTGTAAAATGTTTTTTTGCTTCTTTAATGTTATTTATTTTATTTTATTTTTTTATTTTTATTTTTTTTTTTTTGAAAACTCGATCGGTTAACCGATATATATATATATATATATATATAAACACATACTTTTGTAAACTTTTCCTCTTAGACTAACACGAGTATAGATGTATACACACCTCGTCCCGAACGTCCAATAAAACGTATAATAATAATATTCGGCGAAGGGACGGAGAAATACATCATAACGGCGAGACGTGTCAATTCTCACATCCAATTATTGTATATTATTATATAACACGAAAAAAAACCATTAGATTTTTCGAGAAAAAAAAAAAAATCAACGCTATACCTACGATAGCGTTTTCTGTCCAACGACAAAACCAATATATTAATTATAATAATTTCGTTCGTATTATGTGTATACTTTTATCATATATTGTTTATTTATTTTATACTTATTGTTATTACCTGCCTCCGAAAATTCACCAGTTTGAAGATTTTATTTTAAATATTTTTCTTTCGACCTGTTTTTTTTTTTTTTTTTTACGACTTTGAGTTACAAAACAAGTGGTGGGGGTTAGACGAAATTTGGTGAAAAAAAACAGGACGGTTTATTTGGGTATTATAA